>LQNS02278127.1:9163315-9175104 GCA_001587735.2 Parhyale hawaiensis | reverse complement strand
ATCGGCAGCACTCAGAAGCAGTCAAAAATCAGATTTTACCAGCACTTGGGGCGGTCTTTTAGGACTAACCTGCCCCTGACCACCTTACCTCATTCTTCCCCTAGACAGCATAGTGACAGCACGCACCACCCTCTCTCTGCGGCCCCTTTTAACTGCGGCCCCAAATGCGAATGTTAGGGTTTTAGAATCCCTTTACATTGCTAAACAGCGACCATCATTAAACATATATCAATCTGCAGCACCTCTTTATACAATGTGAATCTATAACTTCTTCTTTTTTCTCGAATGTGCCTCCTCCTGATCGCCCGACTGCACAGGCATATTTCTCCTTCACGGTAGTAGCATGCTCTTTGCAGCGAGCTCTTTGCAGATCTTGGGGTGCTGACTCGGCAGTTGTGTGTGCATGCACGGCGCCGTGGCGGAACTGCCTTTCTCATAGGGATGGGGGGGGGGTAGGGGGTCTCGGGTCATTTGTTCATTCCGTCATATTGGCGCCATAGTTCTTGGAGACCCGAGAATGACTGCAACTATGTACACTTACTCATCTGGGGTCAGTGGGCCTTTACCCGCAGCACAAACCAGTGCAAGTAGATTTCCCAGGTGAGGGTGAGGTGTAAGTTGAGTTTACTTTAACTTTTAACTGTACTAGCTTTGATCCCTCCGCTCATTGTCTGTACCCAGCTGCCTCTTCCTAATCGCCGGCCTGTACGAGCATTCACGTTAGGCCTCTCTGAACTTGCACCGGTCATTCACGCTTGACACCTTACACTGACAACATCTCGCTCCCCACTAGGCTTTAGGTTTAAGAAATGTTTAAATAATTTTTCCATTCTGTAATTAAAGGTATTCAATTTATTTTCTGATGATGGGAAAGGATGTCCCGAAACGTCAAATTTTAATTTTAGACTAGTCGACTTTATATTTATATGAAATTTTCCTTATTTTAGCTTTTCTTTTGAATTCCCGCAGAACAGAAACTCAAAAGTTAATATTATGGCAAAATTATCGTACTACATATCTGTCAATACTTTTATTGCGACTTTTCAATTTCTAATTGTGTTTTCAATTTCTAATTGTGGTCGCTTAACTTACGAATATATATATGTTTAGGAATTCAATGATGAATTTTTGCTTCTCATGCACGTTTATTACAGTGGCTATCTTCAATGGTCACACCAACAATATCAGCTACATAGAAATGAAACTTTCAGGCCATGAGTACTTAAGCTCAGTCATCACAACACCGTAATTTGCAATCCACTCGGTTCCCTTCAGGGTGTAAAAAAATAGATGGCATTACTTTTGGAACGACCCTCATATAGCAAGACGCCAGAGGAAAAAGACCTACAGTGCCGATACATAAGTATTTGCACAACACTATTTTTATGTATTTTAAAAAATTTAGGGTCTGCTTTCGGCTAATTAATGCAGGAAGTTTTTATAACATATATATAACAGAACATTTAAACAGAACAGTCAAATGTACTCTTATAACAAGAAAATTTAACACAAGCAAACGTAATGAGGGACAAAGTATTTGACCAAAAAATATTATGACATTAGTGTTTGGTGGCAAGACCATTATTGGCAATAACAGCATGGAGACTATTGTTATAGCTGGAAATTAAATTTTCACAATCACTTGATGGTATTTTTTTCCATTCTTCCATGCAGATAACCTTTAAGTCAGTAAGATTTTTGAGACACCGTTTGTGGACACCAGATTTAAATAGACGCCACAAATTTTCTATTGGATTAAGGTCCGGTGATTGGCTAGGCCATGTAAGAACATTTATTTTCTTCTTTTGAAACCATTCTTTCGTTAAATTCGCAGTATGCTTCGGGTCGTTGTCTTGTTGGAAGGTCCACCTGCTCCGTCCGTAGAATTTTTTGGCATTTGGAAGCATCTTCTTCTCTAATATCTCCCTGTACATGAAACTATTCAATTTGCCATCAATGATATGAAGATCCCCAACACCATGTGCAATAAAGCAACCCCACACCATGATGGTGCCCCCCCCCCATGCTTCAAGGTGGGGATGGTGTTCTTGGGGTCATAGGCAGTACCACGGTTCCTCCATACATACCGAGCTTCGTTTCGGCCAAAAAGTTCTATTTTAGTTCCGTCAGACCATATAACCCCTTCCCAAAACTCATTTCCTTTGTCCAGGTGGTCTTTGGCAAATGTTAAGCGGCTCTTGACATGTTTAGCTGTAAGAGGAGGAGTTTTGCGAGGAGTGTAAGAATGAATGCCAGTACCGTTCAATTCCCTAGCATTGTTTTCTTGCTGACATGCAATCCCTGAGACGCCAGTTCACTCTGAAGGTCAGCACGAGTTGTCATGGAGTTTTTAGTCACATTTCGTAGCATATAGCGCCGAGGACGACCCATGATCTTACGCGAAGCTCCAGCTCTTGGCAGGTTGGAGACCGCCCCAGTCACTTGATGCTTGCGGACTTTTGCTCCAGCCGTTGAAAAAGGAACATTGACCCATTCTGCTATTACTCTATAAGTTAATCCCTCACTACGAAGTTGAATTATCCGTTTACGAGGAGCTTTAGGGGTTTCTTTTTCTTTGGGCATTGTAGCGAGAATGTGCACGACTTCAACGAGGTCTAGAGAGGTAATGATTGCTCCGACTGTGGTTTGTTTACATTGCATTTGTTTCGAGACGTTTCGTGAACGTTCTAGCATATGTTCGAACTAATTTATTCAAATTATACTATTAAATATCAAAGATTCAACATATTTGTTTTGGTCAAATACTTTTGTCCCTCATTATGTACTTTTACTTGTGTTAAATTTTCTTGTTATCAGTGCACATTTGCCTGTTCTGTTTAAATGTTTTATTATATATATGTTATATAAACTTCCTGTATTAATTATCCTAAAGCAGACCTTCAATTTTTAAAAATACATAAAAAATAAAGTTGTGCAAATACTTATGTCTAGGCACTGTAAGTCACCTGCCGAATCCGTCAATGATTGGGATCCTAGGACATTTATGAATATTTCTACTCTTCTGTAAATTTCTGCACAGTTCCTCTGGCCTCCTATGTGTGTGTGAAGAGAGTGCAAACCACTATTATGCCTCCTTTCATACCTGAGATCATTCACGGGACAAGAGAGACTTTCATCAATGGCACTCATCAACACTCCCTACACTAAACAAATACATCTTCATCGTGTTATTAACATTTATGCCTCAATCAGTCCAAGCGACTTTAACTGAATTCCTAAATCATGTACTTGATTTAACAAATAGAAGTCGACCAATATAGAACCTTACCGTTTCGGTATGAAAAATCCCATCTTCAGAAGAAAGGAAAAAAAAACCTAGGCTGCGATCAATAAATAAAAATTTCTTTATTGTTAATCGGTAAGGGGAGCGTAGGTGTTTTCGGGGGAAAGTCTAAAAGGCAAATGAACGGAGCCGCGCGCAGGGGCCGGACCTCAGCTCCTGTACAGTAGGCAGAATTCAGACTAGGTATATACAGTATAGAGCGGTACAGCCGTGGTCGATGTTGAGGTTAGGCTTGGTGTTATGTATGTGGAGAGACTCTAATGTTGCGGGCTCGATGGTATTGGAAGAGTCTATGATGGAAAACTCATTCCTGCTAATAGGATGGTTGTTTTGATCAGCATGTAGACGAAGGGCTGAATGTGAGGGCTTCGCGAGTGGTAAACCGGTACGGCTGGATACACCTAGGTGTTGGTGAATACGGGCTTT
This sequence comes from Parhyale hawaiensis, assembly GCA_001587735.2. Classification (NCBI taxonomy): domain Eukaryota; kingdom Metazoa; phylum Arthropoda; class Malacostraca; order Amphipoda; family Hyalidae; genus Parhyale; species Parhyale hawaiensis. Next base: position 9,171,374 of record LQNS02278127.1, on the reverse strand, counting down.
GAAGTGTTGTTCAGTGCTACCCACGTATGAGGCGCTGCAGGCCTGGCATCGGTAGAGGTAGAAAACACTGGACAAAAGTGGTGTGGGGGCTTGTCTTTAAATTTGAAGTAGGACCCTTTGGTAAATGTGTTTTTGTACGAAAATTTGAACTTGATATGTGGGTAGGCTTCGGAGAGGAACGTTTTCAAAGTGTTTGCCGAGTTAACAGATGCCTTGTTGTAGTACGGGAGCGAGTGAAAGAAGTCCAATTTAGTGACCCACGGTTTGCTGATGCCGGGATCAAACAGCTTTTCAAGGAACAATTTACAGTAGTGGTCTAGAAAATGATGCGGATAGCCGTTATTTTTAAAGAATGTTTGCAGAAAGTCAACTTCTTTGGAAAATGCGAGGTAGGAGGAAGACAGACGGAATGCTCGGAATAGTAAAGTTTTTATTGCATTGATTTTGAATTGATCGTAGTAGGGGCTGAAAAAACTTGTCCCGAGGCTTGAAAATGTGGGTTTTCTGTAAATTTCAGTGGTCAGTGTTGAATCTTGGCTAGTTATTAAAACATAGAGAAAGGCTACACAACTGTTTGATTGATTTTCGGCAGTGAATTTGATATTTGGATGTTTCTACTCAAATATTGCAGAAAGAGATCAGAATCTGTTTGATTGTTGAATATGAGGAAAGTATCATCTATATAACGGTTGTATTGGATCGGTTTGAAGTCACGTGGGCAGTCGTTAAGCCAAACCGTTTCATGATAACATAGAAATATATTTGCCAGCGAGGGACTAAGCGGGGAGCCCATGGAAACCGATCCACTATAACCGTAGTGGCCAAAATAAAACATCGCATTTTCAGCATATAACGGATGAAAAGCTTAGCGCTGCTCATCCCTAGCATTAATAGGAAAATTATGATCAACTAGTGTGCCCGTACTGTCATAAATGAAAGCGAATAATTTGTGTTGATCCTTCTTCATTAACCATGCTTTCCTTAATACAATCGCCAATTTTAAAGATCAACCAGATGAGGGTTCACGGCACCCTAAATACCCTAATTACTGAGCATCAAGACTCTTATTTTCCGACATGAAAATAATTCATTGCTTTTGCAGTCAGTTCAGCAACCCTGAAAAGAATTGATTCGATTTGTTATCATAGATACCCTAGTGTATCATATTTGTCCGATAGTTTTTTTTTTTTTTTGTTATGGAAAGCTGTTTCGTCGACAATTGTATCAAAGTTGGAAGAATAGCTGATGCAACGAAAATCTGTGGGAAGAAACTACGAATCAAGATGCATGAGAGTGCTAATGGAAGCTTCAGATTTATTCAGTGCTGCGATTTCAACGTCGGAAATGGAAGAAATGCATTTAGACTTGAGGCCGCCCGATATTTTGCCATAAATTCGATGTATTGAGAAGGTAATACTCGCACGAATCAGACTAAGCCTGCGATATCTTCAGTTCTGAATTCGAACTGTCCCTATTTAAGATACGTTTGCCATCTTCTGCAGCATGGCCTATTTTCTGCCTATCAGTTTTCATTGAACCTTGAGAGGACGACCAGAGCCTCCAGCCTGGCCTAATTTCCGCCTATCTGCTTAGTTAAAGCGTGACAGAAAATGGATAAACCGATAAACAAACCGATAAATACACATCGGCCTTTATTATCTTGTAGATAAAGGCAGATCATCACAAATTCTTGCTGTAATATTTAACAGCACGGGCACTCTAGTCGAATAATAATCTTGTATGTTCATTACTGATGATTAAAGTTCAATTTCCTCCTACTTGTTATCGCCTGTCATGAGATCATTGTTTTAAGGGTGTGTGGCCGACAGAATATTAATATTTATTCGCCTTATATCGGAGCCCTGCAACTGATGATTCTCTTTATGACTGTTTGTTGACGGCGATGGCCTCGATCCAGAGCACGGATCCCAAGTCAGCGTTTTTTTTTTTTTGTGATGTTAATGCACACCACAGGGACTGGTTGGGATCTGTATCACCGACTGATTGTCATGGTATGGCTGCGTTGGACTTTTGCACTTTCTCTAGTTGTGTGCAGCTAGTTCGGGGTCCACGCATATTGCTGGCAACTGTCTTGACCTCGTTATGAGTGATGTCCCGGACTTGATGACGGTGTCAGTTGGCTCCCCTATTGGCTCTTCAGACCACTTACGTCTTGTTGTGTCATTGGATCTTAATCAGGTTGTTCCTGTGGTAGACACCAGGAGAGTGGTATTCGTTAAGAGCTGGGCTAACTAGGTGGCTATTACTCAGGCAGTAGGAACGTTACCTTGGAGCTAGATTATTCACAGTAATTATTAAAACTTCACGTTTGAGCTGCCACGGACAGGTAATGCAACCCAAATGAAGCATTTGCAACACCGAGCAGCCCAAAACGCTGCTAAACGAAATCCAGCAAAAAAAAAACATTAACTGCCGACTGAAAAGCCTGCAGGCCAACACGACCAAAAGCCGATGCAGGTAACAAATTCCAAACTTTAGCCGACCAGGGCACGAAGCACCGACAGAACAGATTAGTTCGACATATGACAGCCTCCAAAGTGAAAGAGTGCGCTCCGCACGCAGCACGAGCCTCTCTCCCAAAAACCTCGAGGGCAGGGAGAGAAGAATACAACCAATGCCTCTCATTATTGTACACCTTATAAAACATACATAGTTCAGCTACTCTTCTCCTGTGGGGCAGGTTCATCAGATCATTACCAGCACACAGCCTGTTGGCTGAACTAACAAGTCGGTCCAACTTACGTAAGTGAGTATCAGCAGCTGAAGCCCAGACCGGGGAGCAATACTCTAACACAGGCAGCAAAAAAGCATAAAAACATCTGCGGACAACCTGACTGTCACCATACACAGAATTCACCTTACGCAGGAGCCCAATCTAAGTGGAAGCACGTGACACCAACCTTCTAATATGCGGCTCAAATGTAAGCTTCCCATCAAAACAACACCTAGAATCTCCAATGAGCTAGATTCCTGAAGCAAAGTGTCACCAATCTCCAGTTGGGGATGCTGCGGTAAAAGTGTCCGAAACCGACTGACAATCATCGACTTGGTCTTACTGGCATTCAGCTTCATGCTCCAGGCCGAGCACCATGCACTAATGCCCGCCAAATCCCTATTCAGAGACTGAGCGACAACATCACGCAGGCGAGGAGCAGGTATAACAGCTATCAAAGTTGAATCGTAGGATCCTGTCTCTGAGCTTAACGACTTGACTGTGTCTATTCTGGAGAAGTTTGTCCCTAAGAGGACTATTCTTGTGAAGTCTCGGGATAAGCCGTGGTATGACGACCAGTGTCGGTTAGCTTTCGAAGCTAAACAAGCGGCTTATCGGGCATGGCTGCGTTCGCGTGACCGCACGTTGTGGCAGACCTATGTTGATCGTAGGGCCGAGGCCAAGCGTGTGCATGAGGAGGCGCAGCATATTCTGAGGCAGCGTTCCAGGGAGTCTCTGCTGAGATTTGATCATCCACATCGTTGGTGGAGTGAGCTAATGAGTTCAGTGTTCGGTGCTGAACCTTCATTGCCGCCCCTTGTTGGTCCCGGTGGGGGCATCATTACTGATCCCTTGGCAAGGGCGGAGCTTTTGTCGGCTAACTTCGACGGGAAGCAGAGCAGAGACGTTATCGCATTGCCTCATGGATGCCACCCTGAACCTCGCTTGACCTCTTTGGCGTTCAGATCTGGTACAGTCAAGGTGCTGCTTGAGGGCATAGATCCGTATGGAGGTGTGGGTCCGGTGGGCATGTTTCCTTTGTTTTATAAGCAACTGGTTGATGTTCTTGCCCCCAAGCTCTGCAGTGACCTTTCGGCGCCTGATACGGTTATTAAATTTTCCTCATTGCTGGCGTACTGGAAATATTACACCTATTCCCAAGGGTCCGGTGTCGCAATATGTTTCCAACTATCGACCCATCACACTGACGCCCATTTTGTCGAAGGTGTTCGAGAAATTGATCGCTGGTAAGCTTGATCGTTTTGCTGAGGTTGCAGGGTTGCTGCCTGCTGGTCAGTTTGCGTACAGAACTGGCTTGGGTTGTTGTGACGCTCACTAAATTTGGGTGTCGAAGGTTTTCCTCAAAATATCAAGCTTGGCCCACTTCTATTCATAATATGCATCAAAAAATGATCTTGATCTTAACCTACGTAGTAAAATCAGTAACTCTGCAGTTTACACCAAACTATACCATCTTGCCCGGAATAGCATTGAGCTCCAACAAGACCTCAGCAGATGAGCTTTACTGACGACCTATATTGAGTCATACACGTTAGGCAGGAGTCGGAGAATCACAGAGCCCAATTGCAAATGAAAGGCATGAAATTAGCAGCTAACTGTCACCCCACAACGTGACCTGGGAATAATTATCATAAACAATCTACAAGACAGTCAGCAAGTTCAAAAGAGTGTCGAAGGGCAAGCAGAGTACTGGGAGTCATTACCAGGAATTTTATACATAAATCAGAGGAAATTATCATTCCTTTGTACAAAGCACTAGTGCGCCCGCATCTAGAATATGCTATTCAATTTTGGTCGCCACACAAATGCAACAATAGCGATAAAATGGAAAAAGTCCAACGCAGAGCAACAATATTCATACATCAGCTGCAAAGCAAGCCATATAAATGTCGCCTACAGTAATAACAATTTATCTCTCTTTTCGAACAAAGACGACTCAAGGGGCAAGTAACAGAAACATTTTAGTACTGGAATGACTTCGACGACGTGCCTACAACGGAACGTTTTGACAGGGACGTTAATGATCGCCTGCGAAACTACAGCCAGAAACTCAATCATAAAGATAAAAGAACTAGTCTCAGCCAACAGTTCTGCCCGTCTTTCATAGTGAACATTTAGAATAGATTCCTCTCCAAAGTTGTCACGGCAGAGTCAGCCAATCCGTTAAAGAAAAAAAAAAAGTCTTACTCAACGTTGGGAGCAACGTCCTCCACAGTTACTTACTCCTCCAGCAGTCTCGAACTCGTAACGGCCAAAGCCTCTAATCCCTTATAGTCCATTATCTTTCATGCCCCAACTAACTTAACATCTCCGAGCTTCGCGAACCTGCAGCAATAAATTGTGTTTATACGGTCAGCTCTCTGGATTAGTTCGTTATCTTCGTCCTCTTCTTTTCTTCCTAAGATATCTCCATGATTCTGACTTAATGGCAATAGCTCATAGAGGGCCGGAGCGTAAGTTCCGGCTACTCCTTGGGGATGGGCCTGCTGCATTGTCCCTCTGCTGCCAGCTATCTAATCAAATATGTATTTTTAATATCTAAGAATTTCATTCTCCATAACTTTTGGACTTTGTTAAGAGAGACAGTTTGACAAACATTAGTCACCCTCGCAAACGAATGAACCGATCATCACTAAAATGTGGTTATTTTTGTCTTTAAAAATTTCTAACAATTTTTACAAATTTTACGAAGATCCTGTCATAAATTTTCGGAATATGTCGCTGACAAAAATTAAATCCAATAAAGAGTCAAACGGGCCAACAGATCATTACAAGAAACATATAATTTATTGTTCGTAACATTCCTAACACTTTGTGCACATTTCATGGAGATCAGTCTATAAATTTTTAAGTTATGCTACCAAGAAAATATTGGCAAACAAACGGTTGAAAGGATCTTCACCAAAAGTTAATCATCCGTTCCTCCTAACGTGCCTAACAATCCCTGTGGATTTCGTAAAAATCCATCTGTAACATATGAGTTATCTTAGTCACAGGAAAATATACGTGATGAAAACATTACCTCCTTGGCGGGGAAAAAATGTTATTTTTGCTACAGAACGTAATCCGTTCTTATCAGGGCTGAATGAACCCTTCTGCTATAGTTATAGTGGTGGTTCGTGGTTCAGTTTCCTTGTTCATACAGCCACGAACGAAATTATGTGGCATCCCAGGAAAAGTTCGCATTGAGAATATATCTGAATAGATTTTGCCTGTGAAGGTGATGTTCGATGATTATATCGTTTCAGATTTACATTCCAAATAACAATGTTAGGTAAGTTTTTATCATGATGCTGTTTAAACCAATTAATTCAATCGCGGCAGTAAATCGTGTGTAAGTTGTTTGAGCAAATCCTCCCTATTTTATACCTCTCGTCATTTACAGAACATATGTTTTATTAATTTGTTATTTAACACATTTATTTAATTAAAAGGCAATGTAACGAAAAAACTAAATTTGAGAAAGAGAGAGGGCTCACAGTGTTGCATCTCGAAAATGATCATCCTCAGAATGAACTTGGTGAAAAAACTAAGTGTTCCAAGAATAGTGTCCTAAGTGCTATCAAAATGTGTATGGAGACCAATTCATTCAAAAAGAGTTCAGGACAAAGGCCGAAAAAGGTTTACGATATCAAAAGAGGATAAACTGATTAAAAAGCTATCGCTGGCTGACAGGAAAACAACGTCTTGAGATGCGAATGCCGAGTTTAAAAAAGCAACTGGTAAAGCAATTGCTTCGCGTGCAGGGGTACAAAGACCAGTAGAATTTAGTTTCAGATGATGTAAAGCTAAGAAAAAGCTATTGCTGGCTGATGCCAACAGCAAGAAAAGTCTTCTATTTGCAGAAGCACATGAACTTTGGACTGGTAATAATTCGGGTAACGTGATTTGGTTAGATAAAAGAAACTTGGAGAAGAGTCTCGTGATGCTTCGCTAGACTAAATGTGGACTCTCGCTCTCCACAGTTTTTTTTTTTTTTTACAAATTCGTAAAATGGTTTGGTGAATTCTTTTTTGCCAGATTTTTAAACATCTGGCGCTGTTTATTAGGGTGGAGCGAAAAAGGGGGGTTTTGCAACTTTTTTTTGAAATGTGACTTCCAATGGAGATATTATGTTGCCAAAGTGCCTCAAAACAATCATTTTAAAATTATAGAAGTGTAGATGAATATTTTGAGGTGCCCCATGAATATTAAATTTCGTAAAATTTCTGAAATGAAATTATCTATATATCATATTTGAAAACTGTGAAGCTACATCCAATACCAAAATTATTGTAATAATTCATAATACTAATAACATACTCAACTCTGCAATGTCAATTCAAGCATCTTCAGGTGGTATCATGCTAATAACATTTATATGTTTTTTAGTACATTTCATAGATTTTTGATTACTGTTAGGAGCTTATACTACGTTCTTTAGTTTAGTGTAGTTGCGTATAATTGTGTAATCAACTTTAGAAAATGTTTAAATGAATTTTTTGACCATCCAGCACTTCATTTAGTTCCAAAATATTGATAAAAATGCATAAAATTCAGAGTTTTCAACAGTCTTGTGGCACCTCAAGATGCTAGATTTTTGGAAAACCCTTTTAACATAATCAATCCTTTACAACATGGCAACAAAATCACACCATTGAAAAAAATGTTTCAAAAGTTTGTTTTCTCGCTCCACCCTACTGTTTATGTGGGTCGAAGAGCTGGAGAAGCTTATCGCCCTCAATGCGATGTATCTTCGGGGAATTTTGGCTAAGGCGCGTTATGGTTTGGAGGCTGCATGGTGAATGCTGTTCATATGCGGGGGCAGAATGAATTCAACAACGTACACCAGCATGTTGGACAGAGTATATAGTCACTCATTGAAGAAAATATTCAATAATAACATACTTGAGGGTGTTATCTCCAACCAGATATTGCTCCATGTCACATATCAAGAGTTTCGAGAGGTTAGTATAAGAGGAAGCATGTAAGCGTAATGAATGACCTCCTCAGTCCCCTCCTCAGTCCCCCTCCTCAGACCTCCTCAGTAGAGTTAAGATTACAGCTTACTTAACACTAGAGTACGCCATGCCTAAGATGCATCAATGTTTCTCAAAGTAGCAGTAAAAAGTCGGACTTCATGAAGTATGGTTCAAAATTAATGTAGGCACTTGGGCTGATTTAATATCTCTAATGCCAAAATGCATAAAAGCTGTGTTAAAATTCAAAGGAGAATATACTAAGTATGACTGTATCAGACGCTATCTACTATATAATAATTCACGTCGTGTTTTTATTTATTTATTTATTTATTTATTTATTTAT
>LQNS02278127.1:9150614-9163123 GCA_001587735.2 Parhyale hawaiensis | reverse complement strand
AAAAAGTTGAGTACCTTGGAATCTTTTTCTTCAGTATTAGATGGGGGAAAAATGAGGAAGCCAGCGTGGGTTTTCCTGAAGGGCTAACTTACTGCCGTCATTTATCGCACACGTGCACCAGTCATTTAATAACCCAATATGCCGTCATTTACAATGACGGCTCGGGACACTAGTTATAATATAATTACTCATTTTGTTATGTGGTATCTTTAATATGGTGCATTTTTGTGTGCCTCGTAATTTTGTCTATGGCTGTATCTCAGCCTCCTGGACTGCATGTTTTGGGAAAACACTGGCTCCTTTGTCCATAGAAGCAAGCTGTAGTCAAATATTGAAGATTTAGAGAAATTCACCGGTAAACAACGAGGGATATGAAGAAGGAAAAAGTTTTGCATGCCTTCCCGTCCTTCATTCGATGGATTCCGATTTGCTATCATAAGAATGACGGCTAATATTAAAGCTGATTGTTTTATTTAGCCTAATAATGAACACTTTCAATGCATTCCTTGAATTTACTTTTACAGTAAACAGTGGTATTTGGTGACCATTCTGCAGAGCGTTTAAACTTTCAGAAGCTTTATAAGTACAGTGTCTATGGTACTCCGTCGGTCTCGATCCTGAGAGAACGTTAAGTTTAGATGTAATTGCATGCTTATAATTCTTTAAGTAGAAGGCCCGCGCTGTCAAAAATAAAAGCGAGGAATTACTGGAAGACCCTTTTTCAGTTTACATACTTTTGTTACTAAAGTTTCTCCAGGATTTGCTGCAACAGCCGACTCAAATTGCCATAAACGATAAGTTCTCTCTTTTTTTTTTATTCATCTAAGCAGCACAATGGTCCCACCTTAGGAAACGTACGGAAAAAGCTTCCATTATGAGGCAGCAAAACATTATTGAATTTAATTAGGTTCCTCGCGGTGTAACCTAGATACAGTAGGTAGGATTATCCTGCAGTCCATCTAAGTTTCTACTGCCCGTGAAAAATTAGGGCTTAGTGTGGTCTTCGTTGATCATCTAGGCTAGGCTACTTAAGGTTACTTAAGAGCGTGACACGAAACATAAATGAATATATAAACACAGGACGGTCATTCTTAGTATTGCTACATAACCGTTGTGTGGCACATCGGCTATAGGTCCTGTTGACTGATTCGTTATACCGTATGTCCCTGCCTTCCTCTTCTAATAGTCAGCAATATGCCTCTTTCGTAACACTGTTCAATCTGGAAGAAAAAAATAGTTGGCGTTAATTTTCTTTTGCCGTGATCGACATAAGTAATATTAAGTAGTTTCATGACTATCAATATTTGTTACATCAACTTTCCATGAGAATTTGCCCAGTTTTATTGTTGAAATTAGTTATATTTTCGGATGTTTCATTAAAAAGTTCGTAAAATATATATCCTTTACATTTTGGTTGCCGACTAAAGATTCGTCGATTGCTCGACGGTTGCCGTAAATTTAAAAATTTAAGGACAAAGAGGTGCGCTACCAATTCTTGAAAAAATAAGAACTATTTGTCCTTCTTTGTTATTAAATGCTAGAGAACTGTTTTATGCTAACCGAAGAAAATAATCTATGAAACAAGAGGAAAAATGCGCACTGTATACAGCAAAAGTCGCGGCATTTCGAACAAACGTGAAATTGGGAAATCAACAAAAACAACAAAAAACTTTTCAGAGTAAATCATGCACCAGCTAACAAGGGATCCCAACTTCTCCAAGCTGATTCTTTTCCACAGATGAAGCGTATTTTACTCGCGAAGGGGTTTTTAACATTCACAATAATCATCATTGGGCTCAAGCCTAATAATAATCTTATGTTATTCGCCCAAATAATCATCAACATCGATACATTCTAAACGCATGGGCAAGAATGTGGTCGGAAAACGTGCTGAGCGATCAAATTTAGCAATAACATTGGTGCTCACATAGTAAAATACTTGAAGCTTGAAATTTATTTAAGTTATTATAACTCGAAAACTAAGCAGTTTTTGGGCATTTTATCATTCGTGAAAATCTATTTATTTTGAGCTTTTCTATATATGGTTGAAATTTGCCCGCAAAAAAAACGCTATATACAGCGTCATAGGACATGGTAGAGTACATCGTAATCAAACTCTCATATTAGAGAGATATGTCTCTTTGTGGCATTCAGTCCACGTGTGTCTCGTACATTGCATCAGACGATTAGGTATAAGAATTTTTTGCCTAGTTTCAACTCTCAACCAATCAATGCATGGTGCTCCGTTTCTCTATACAGGGTGTTGCAAAATTCTTGGTACAAACTTCGACTACTATACCATTTTCACTTCAAATTAAAATCAGTCAAGTTCAAATTAAAATAAGTCAATTTCAAATTAAAATATGTCAAGTTCAAATTAAAATAAGTCAATTTCAAATTAAAATATGTCAAGTTCAAATTAAAATAAATCAATTTCAAATGAAAATAAATCAATTTTAAATTAAAATAAATCAATTTCAAACGAAAATAAATCAATTTTAAATTAAAACATTAAAACTACCTATGGTAAACTGGTGTTAAGGAGGATTACCGAGGGTTAACTAAGGTAAGCGAGGATTATTGAGGATTAACGAGGGTAAGCTAGGGCTAATGAGGGTAAAATAGTTACACCGAGGGTCAACTAATTGTACCTATATAGGGTTATCGAAGTTAAAATAGGATTATCGAAGGTTAACGAGGGATGATGAGGGTTGCCGAGGGTTAATGAGGGTTACCGAGGGTTAACTAGGCTTAATGAGGGTTATATAGACTTAACGAGGGTTGATTGGGCTTAACGAGGGTTAACTTGGGTTGAGTTGGGATATCTTGGGTTTTCTTGGTTCAATTTGGGTTATTTTGGGTTATCTTAGGTTAGGTTAGGTTATCATGAGTTAACTTGTTTTTACTTGGGTTAACTTGGTTTAACTTGAGTTAACTTGTGTTAACATGGGTTTGCTTGGCTAACTTGAGTTAACTTGGGTTAAAATGTGTTAATTTGGGTTAACTCGGGTTAACTTGGGTCGTCTAGGGTTTTCTTAGGTTAACTTGAGTTGAAATGGGTTAAATTGGGTAAGCCTTGTTTAACTTGGGTTTACTTGAGTTTACTTAGGTTAACTTGGTTCAACTTGGTTTAACTAAGTTTAAATTGGGTTAAGTTGGGTTAACTAGGGTTAATTTCGGTTAACTTTGGTTATAATGGGTTAACGTGGGTTAAATTAGTCTAACTTGGGGTAAACTGGGTTACCTTGATGAAAATGGATTATTTTGGGTTAACTTGGGCTAAATTGGGTTAAGTTGGGTTAACTAAAGTTAACTTGGGTTATCTAGGGTTTTCTTAGGTTAATTTTGGTGGAATTGGGTAAACTTGGGTTATGAAGTGTTATTCTTAGGTTAATTTTTTTGGTGAAATTGAGTAAACTTGGGTTTGCTTGGGTTAACTGGATTTAACTTGGGTTAACGTGGGTGAACTTGGCTAAATTGGGTTAACTTGCTTTAAGTTTGGATAAATTGAGTTAACTGGGATTCACTTGGCTAACTTGTGTTATATTAGGTTAACACGTGTTATATTAGGTTAACACGTGTTAAATTGGGTTAACTTGTGTTAAATTGGGTTAATTTGTGTTAAATTGGGTTAACTTGGGTAAATTGGGTAAACTTGGATTAACTTGCCTAAATTGGATTAACTTGGGTTAAGTTGGGTTAAATTGTGTTAGATTGGGTTAGTTGGGTTAACTTGTGTTAAATGGGGTTAACTTGGGTTAAATTGGGTAAACTTTGATTAAATCGGGATAACTTGTGATTAATTGGGTTACCTTGGGTTAGATTGGGTTAACTTGAGTTAAATTGGGTTAACTAGGATTGAAATAAATTAAATTGGGTTAACTCGGGTTGATTAGGGTTTTCTTTCGTTAACTTGGGTTTTAATGGGTTAAATTTGGGTTAACTTTGGTTTACTCAGGTTAACTTGGTTTACCTTCGGTTAATTTCAGTTAACATGGGATAACTTGGGTTAAATTGGGTTAACTTGTGTTAAATCGGGATAACATGTGACAAATTGGGTTAAATTGGGTTAACTTTATTTAAATTGGGTTAACATGTGTTAAGTAGGGTTAACTTTGGTAAAATTGGGTTAACTTCTGTTAAGTCTGGATAACTTGTGATAAATTGTGTTAACTTGGGTTAAATTGGGTTAACTTGGGTTGAAGTGGCTAACGTTAAGTTTAGTAAACTCGGGTTAACTTGGTTTAACTTTTATTTTCTCAGGTTGACTTGGGTTAAAATGGGTTAAATTGGGTAAACTTGGGCTAACTTGGGTTTACTTGGGTTAACTTGGATTAACTTCGGTTAATTTGGGTTAAATTGGGTTAACTCGCGTTTAATTGGGTTAACATGTGTTTAAATGTGTTAACTCGGGTTATATTGGGTTAACTTAGATTAAATTTGGTTAACTTTTCCTAAATAGGGTTAAATTGGGTTAACTTTTAAAAATTACTTTAATTTGGTTAAACTTGGTTAACTTGTGTAAAGTTTGATTAACTTTTATTTTCTTGGGTTAATTTGGGCTATCTTACGTTAATTTGGTTAAACTTGGGTTAACGTGAGTTGATTTGGGTGTACTTTGGTTAAATTGGGTTTACTGGGGTCGACTTGGGTAAACTTGAGTTAACTTGAGTTTACTTAGAGGTTACTTTGTTTATTTATTCAGATAACCCAAGTTTACCAAATTTAACCCAAGTTAAAACAGTTCAACCCAAGTTAACTCAATTTAACACAAGTGATACCCATTTAATACAATTTACCCGAATTTAAAAAAGTTAGCCAAGTTAACCCAATATAACCCAAGTTGTACCAATTTAAACCAAGTTGACCCAATTTAACACAAGTTAAACCAAGTTCATCCAAGTAAACCCAAGCTAACCCTAGTTAACCCAATTTAATTCAAGCTAATCCAATTTAATCCATTTTAACCTATGTTAACCCAATTTAACCCAAGTTAGCCAAGTTAATCCGAGTTAACCCCATTTTACCCATTTTAACCCAAGATAACTCAACTTAACTTAAGATAACCCAAGTTAACCCAAGATAACCCAACTTAACCCTTTTTAACCCAACTTAACCCAATTTAATTCATTTTAACCTATGTTAACCCAATTTAACACAAGTTAATTCAAGTTAGCCAAGTTAACCCAATTTAACACAAGTTGACCCAAGTTAACCCAATTTAGCTCAAGTTAACCCAAGTTAACCTAATTCTACCAAGTTAACACACGTTAACCAAGTTAACCCAAGTAAACTCAAATAATCCCAAGTTAACCCAAGTTTACCCATTTAACCCATTTTAACCCAAGTTAACCCAAGAAAACCCAAGATAACCCAAGTTAACCCAACTTAACCCATTTTAACCCAAGTTAACCTAAAATAACCCAAATTTACCCAAGATAACCCAATTTTACCAAGTTGACTCAAGTTAACCCAGAGTAACCCAAGTCAACCCAAATTGACCCAGAGTAACACAAGACAGCCCAAGTTAACCCAATTTAACCCGGTTTAACCAAAGTTAACACAACTTAATCCAAGTTAACCCAATTTAACCCATGTTAGCCAAGTTAACCCAAGTTAAACAAACTTAAAACAAGTTAGCCCATGATAACCCAACCTAACCTAAGATAACCCAAGATAACCCAAATTAAACCAAGTTAACCCAAGATATCCCAAACTAACCCACGTCAGGGTTGCCAGATTGGCCATTTCCTGCCCAATTTACATAAAAATGGCCATTTTTCAAATGACGTGGCCATGAGAAAATTCACCGGTCATGTTTACAAATGTGGCCATTAAAATGGCCATATTTGGACCTTGTAGCCATATAATATTCAGTTTAGACATGTTTTCTAAAATGGAGTGTTGAGCGAACCAAGATGCTGCAACGTTATACGTATTATCGAAGATCGAACGAGTCTCGTTCAATCTTTGATCAGACGTACGTACTTGTAACGCATCGGTTACCGCCTGTCCGGGCTCAAATTATGAAGTTACCAGTTGCGGCTCAGTTCACGGATCGCGTTGGGGTCGGGAAGTGACTGCACGCCGCACGGCCTCAGGCTTCTGCTCGTCTTACATATTTTTGAAATTATCGACAGACAGAAGTTATTCCCTGCAGCATACTCGCCTTTCAAAATGGCTACAGAAAAAAGTAATCAAAGAAAAAAAACAGTGACTGAACTTGAAATGACGGCAGTTTTCGCGTCCTTCTGCACCGCAGTGGTTTTCCGCGGTATTTCATGATCGCTGTAAGATAAATTTAGCTGATCGCTTCGCATTTCTACACTTTCCAACCAATCGGGACCATTCAAAAGCCAAGAGGCGTCTCTATGACTCGGCCTTAGGACCTGCTATCCTATATGCCTCTTACTTGACCCATCTAAGTCTCAGTTGCCCCATGAGAACAGATTACCCCACATTAGCCCTACCTATTTTTGTAGCTTTTCGCTTGATTAGCTACAGATGGTCTTGCGCCAAGCAACTGTTCCTAACCTCATCTCTGGTCATTAGCACAATTTAGTTCCATAGCTTCTTCTATGTCCCACCATGGCAGATTGTCTCATGGGGCACCTCCCACGACCATATATTATTAATATATCAAGTTTAATAATATTTTTATTGTTATTTGACCAAATGTCCATTATTTATTCCCAATTATATAAATACTAAGGTTCTGCTGTCCTGGTATGTGTGGTTTAAGCAATGAAAACTTTTGGCCAGCTGTTTGGCCATGGAAGATTCCGAAATGGCCATTTTGACAACTTTTACCTGTAAAATGTGGCCATCAGCCGACTGATTTATGTGGCAACCCTAACCCACGTTATCCCAAGATAACCCACGTTACCCCAATTTAACACAAGATAACTCATGTTACCTATCTAATTACCCCTAGGTAACCTGGTTCACCCGAATTAACCTCGTTAACCCTTGTTAACCGTAGTTAACCGCTGTGAACCCAAGTTAACCCTCGTTCACCCCAGCCAATCCTCGTTAAGTCTATATAACCCCCATTAAACCTAGTTAACCCTCGGTAACCCTCATTAACCCTCGGCAACCCTCATCACCCCACTTTCAATAATCCCATTTCAACCTCGATAACCCTAGTTACAATTAGTTGACCCTCGGTTACCCTATTTTACCCTCGTTAGCCCTAGCTTACACTCGTTAATCCTCAATAATCATAATCCTAGTTTACCTTAGTTAACCCTCGGTAATCCTCCTTAACACTAGTTAACCATAGATAGTTTTAATGTTTTAATTTGAACTTGACTTATTTAAATTTGAAATTTATTTATTTTATTTTGCAATTGATTTGTTTTAATTTTAAATTGATTTATTTTAATTTGAAATTGATTTATTTAAATTTGGAATTGATTTATATTAATTCGAAATTGATTTTTTTTTAACTTGACTTATTTTAATTTGAAATTGACGTATTTTAATTTGAAATTGACGTATTTTAATTTGAAATTGACGTATTTTAATTTGAACTTGACTGATAATAATTTGAACTTCACTTATTTTAATTTGAAGTTAAAAAGGTATAGTAGAATTTATCAATATAAACAATTTTTCATCAATAAAAAAAATTCGAAAAATGCTTATTTTTTGAGATATTTGGCTTAGAAAGTTTTAAAACTACGCTACAACAGAACGACGGTGAATTCGCAACCGAAAGAAACATGTGCGATCGGGAGAATTAGAGTTTACAAATTTAAGGAGGATTGAATGCGCATCCATGTTTTCTTATTTTTTTGGCGTCTAAAAACGTAGTAGTCACCTTTAATTTCCAAATCGATGGAGTGGTCGCAATGGTGCTGTGTCCTGGCAACCAAGATCACTTGATCTGTCTCAGCAACATTTTTTTCTTGTGGAGGCAAATGAAAAGTCTTTTTCATGACACACCTGTGGAGTCGGAAGAAAACCTTGCCGCTCGAATTACAGTTAATTGCCGCTGGAGATATCACTGAGATCCATGGAATCTTTGGCAACGTACGCAACTCCTTTCGGCGAAGGTGGTGTGCTTGTATCAATGTTCATTGTAGATATTTTCAACTAATACTGTAATGAGATCCTTAATCAGTACTATATAATAATTCACGTCGTATTTTTATTCATGTATTTATAACTATATTTATATCTTGCCTGTCACGCTCTATGGGAATAAGATAGGAGAAAATTCAGGTGCCGAAGACGGTATCTTGGATACGGAGGTCGCACTTGGGCGCTCCAGCTGAGGGACCTGTGTCTGGACATGTTCATTTTCCTAAGTTGCTACGGGAGATGTCACTTACCTAGCCTCATAATATATATATATCCAATTTTTTAGGCAAAATCTTGAATTTTCATTAAAGAAGCCTCTGAACAGTAATAAGCACAGGAGACAGCGGGGGGTTTTCCTGAGGTGCTAATTTTCTACCTTCATTTATAATGACGGCCCGGGCCACTAGTAATATTGTAAAATCCTTCCCTCGTGTATTAAGGAACAGAGTGCATGTAGGTAACTAATAATCAGAGTTTATTATTTACATGATTATCTCACAAACTAAGCATTTTTCGAATTTCTTTTATTGACGAGAAAGTGTTACATTGATATTTTCTACTATATAGTAGCCGAAGTTTGAACCAAGAATTTTGCACTTCCCTGCATACTCAATTGTGTGTTGTCTTTTTGCGTTTTCCATGTTTAACGAGAAAATGTGGTAAATTGAACTCGGGCTACAATTTACTAAAGCGTCGGACATTTTCTTCACATATTCCAAAGCTTTGGTTAGCGTTGTTGAATCTGAAGTGCAATCCTGCCGTCGACTGTGCAACGTCATGCACTTCAGTAACAATAAATTGTAAACAGGATACAGTTTGCATTATGACTCACTATATACGAAGTCGTAGTTCACAGAATTAGAGGTGACATGTTAACGTAGAACTGAATTTGTTTGTTCTTTACAGCTACATGCAGTGAGTCTGTCACAGATTAGCAATAAAAACTTTCTCAGTGAGCAGCAGAATTAACCTGCTTTCTGTTCGTGCTCCTGTGACTAAAATGTGTATGTGCTGTAGCGGAGTTCGGCAGGCAGTGATGTTGTACGGTCAACCTGTTTAGCTGGAGGAATATGTGATAATCGGCAGAAACGTTATATGTTCTGCTAATAGGTAATTCTCTACAGTATTGGAATGATAATAGTCGATTTTACGGCTTAAGTATGCACAGCAATCAATATTTCACTTTATATTTCAGATACGAAATAATGAACTTCCAGAGAGACAGTACTGGAGCTTACCGCTACGTAAAGATCGGCTCGTGGAATAATGGTTCACTGGAAATGCAAGAGGAAAAAGCCATGTATTACCGTCCCAACGGCACCCTTCCATCTTCTGTGTGTTCTCGGCCGTGCGACGTGGGCCAGTTTAAGGTTAGTATAGTGAAGCGCATCTTGGCACTGGAGTGCGGTTGTCAATACAAAGAGAAGCTGTCTCTCCAGCGGGACAGGCTCATACAAAGTAATTGTACTGAATGATTGAAAGCGAATGTTGTTCTCTGTTCCGTTCTTGTTTTCTCTAACTACCAATGCTATAGCTGCCTCGTAGACCGCCTGACGCGCCTTGCACTATTTTCCCAAGGGCCTGTATGGCAATATCGAAGTTCTATCGCAACGTGACGCTTCTGTGCCAGAAATCAGAGAGTTCCTATGAAATGTGCGATCGCAGCTGAGCACCGTTTGTACCAGCAGATTTCTGCCGATACTTATTGGCAGTAGACGTCGGGTATTCCCCGCGTAGGCAGCTCAATTTGTTAGCAAAGAAACATACATACACGCAGGAGACGGAGAAAGGTTTTGAACAAGACTCAAGTACGATGAAAGTTGGTTTTGTAGATGAAGGAAAGATGCATGCGTACTGCACTGCTGCACCGGGCAGTGCTGCGAGTGGCTGATCCTCCAAATATTGCCGAGTTCCATGGTGCTTGAAGACTTGCAATAGAAGTCGGGTTATTATCTCGAAGTTCCGAATGAATTTGAGCGAATTGTGAATCTCATGACTTGGATTGTTCCCGGAAATTCCAAGATTTTTGAAATAACTAAGAAATTCATTGTACTGCTCCATCCGCGTAATACATATCTAGTTTTGCGGGCACGGTAAACTAGTCATAGCGTGGCAATTTAAGATGCCAAGGTTTCTTATGAGCGAAAAAGTCACTATATATCTCTTGTTTATGTGTTTTATACCGAAGATTTATTGAATTTACTGACATGGCGTAGGTTAATTTTTCTCTCCGGCACGGTATCCTATGCGCTTCTGGCCTTATTAAGAACGTCATGCGTCACCAGTAAAGTGAAAATATCATGACGTGGAAAACGAAGGAACCGACTGAAAATTTCTTCAAGAAGCAAAAATAAAACAGCTATGGTTGACCATCCTTCAAGAGATTATTATAACTACTAGCACGTTGAATTTTCTACCATTTAATACTAAAGAGCGTAATGTGCAGACACATGGGCGGACGTACGGATGGAGCCCCAAGCAGAATTATAATACCTATAGATATAAGGCAAAATTACGACAGACAGTAACTGTTGTTCAGTGTGGCTGTTATCTAAGACACCAACGTGTAGAAAGCTGCGTAATTCTTTAAATATTATAAAGTGTACTAAATGATCTCTAGAAAATTTAACTTGAAATTTCTCAGCAGCAAGTGAAGTGCAGCGTGGGTTAAGGTTTCTGTTAGTAAAACTTATTTACTAACAAGAGCAATACAAATTTTCAGTATTCAATGCTGAAAGGCCAATGGTTGTATTACCGGTCGTAAGCGTAGCAGTCGTCCTAAGGAAGGAAATTGGAATGTATAGCCTGCAAGCAATAGCAGAAAAAAAATAATATTTTCCTGGTGTTCTTCTCTGCCTAGATGGTTAATTTTTCCCTAAAGGTCGTTCTAATTCATGAACGAACTAAGGAAGGAAAGAACGGAGAGAGAGAGAGACAAGCAGAATTATGATATGACTGGCTAGAACCTACCAAAATTCCACAGAACAAAAACAGCGTTGTTTAGTGATATCTCAGGCGCGTTTCATGCATATGAAGTGCGAAAATATATTTCATTTGAGACAGCAAAACTTTTGCCAATGATATTTAAGCAGTATAATAGCAGCATAAAAAACAACAAAATTTTTACTTGTGCTGTTCCCTCCCTAGATCGTATCTATGGTGCCCTAATTTTCCTCATCTAATACTGAAGGAATCTGTGGAAATTCTTCAATAATGGTGCCTTCGAACCCGTATTATGCATACGAACTGCGAAATATGTTTTGAGTCAGGTCGTATCTGGAATGCCCTAATTTTCCCCTCTCTGATACTGTGAAAGTGTAACAGACACTAACTGAGGGAGAAACAAGCAAATTATTATATTGACTAGAGTACCAGTGCCGTCAAAAATGACAGCAAGGAATTTCTGAAGACCTTTCTCCATTTAAGATACTTTCGTAACTACTTTACTTCTGAAGGATGCGCTACAACGGCCAACTCAAATTATAATAGATAAGTGCCCTCTCTTTCAATTCTTCTAAGCAACACAATCGTTCTAAAAAAAATGACCTTATATTAGCGAGTAGTAAAATATTGGTGAAGTTGATTAAATTCCCCTCCACACAGTGAATACGGCTTTTACACATTGGTAGTTTTGTGTGGAAAAGAAAACTGTTCTGTCAAAGAAAGATAGCATGCGCGAAAAAATAATGTGTCTATTGCCCGTGAAAAAAAGTTCTGCTTTGATCAGCAAGTGAATTCATACGTCATGATCTGAGGGCAAATATAATTTCATTGTATGGAAAAAGTTATAAATATCAGATTCCATGGCAACTCTAAGAGAAGCTCGTAATGTCTGTATTGTTTGGATTTCAATGTCAGCTGAAAAAAAGTGCATCCAGTTAAAGGAATAAGCATCCCACTTTTCCCATCTATTGCAACGGGTCTAGTTTTTCCTCATTACTGTTCATGAATACGCAAAATAATTACAAAATCTGCAACGTGGGGTAATTTTTGCCTCTAACGTTAAGAGCGTGACACGAGACATGCAACTATTTTCATCAGTTCTATATAGTAATTCAGGTCGTATTTTTCTTTATTGATTCATTAATTTATCTATTTATTTCTTAATTTATAGACATTATTATGTCTTTTCTTTCACGCTCTATGGGAATAAGATAGGAAGAAATCATGAGCTGAAAACGGTATCTTGGATACGGAATTCGAACTTGAGAGCTCCAGCTGAGAGACTTGAGCTCGCCTGCTTGACTGTGTTTGGACATGTTCAAAGGCGCTACGGGAGATTCCACTTGACTACACCATATAATAACTAGAGCACTCTGAGAGCGCATACCTCCGCCAAGTGAGCCAATGGTAGCAAAAATTCAAATTGGCTCTGAAACCATAATTTTCTTTGCATAAACTCCAAAATCTGATCATTTGTGCCT
>LQNS02278127.1:9128256-9140756 GCA_001587735.2 Parhyale hawaiensis | reverse complement strand
CAACTACACAGTTTGATATCTCTAAGCTCCACATGTCAGCGGCTCTTGAACGTGCTTGCGTGCATTCAAGATAATTTCTTGGGCAGGGACTCTTCACCCCCCCCCCCCTCTTTTTTTATCTCTCTCTCTTTTCTCCTGTCCTCTATATCCTACTAACATAATGGCAACAGCTCATAGAATGCCGGGGCGTATGTTCCGGTGTCTCTTTGGGAATGGGCCTATTGGTTCGTCTACTGCCGCCTATCTAATCTAATCTAATCAATTGATCATAGTGTTGCTCAGCAAGGATAGCATGTCGCTAGTGTACGTAACAAACAGCAACAGATCCACCTATGCAACCGTCCACAGACACAAGCTGAGTACGCTCAGAAGTAAAATATGGTACGATTGACGCGCTCTAGCAAGAAAACCGAACGATACCAATTTTTACAACAGTTCTACATTCTTGACTCCATAGGACGCTGCTCTAAAGTCGAGCGGAATAAATGCGCCTCGGAGCAGTGGTCCTTCACCGACTGGAAGTGGTGCGGTGCAGACAATGGAGTGTTACAATATCGGGCAAACTCTTCTCGAATGCAAATTGACTCAGTGGTAGCAGACCATCAATTTCAGCAAAGCGACTCAAGTTGCGTCACACCAATTCTTCAAACTGTTGACAAACAGGGCGTCAAGGGTGTATGTCGGCTGCCGTTGGCATATGACGAAACTAGACCCTTTCGAATGGCTGTTAATTTGCTCTACGCCAACAACGATCGAAACTGCCCGACCGACGCAAACTCCCTATTAAAAACGGGTAAAACGCTGACCAGTGTAGTTTACGATATGAGTCAGCAGCGCTCGTACAGTGTTGGCTGGAAAGCCAACGAATGGTGATATCTATGTGATAGCATCAGGTGATTTTATATCGCAACGATTCATTATTTCAACTTTTGCGCTAAGAACCGAAAGTGCGTATGCCTTTGCGTTTCTTCCTAAAGTTATTGCTCGGCTTCGCGCGCATTCAACTCTCTGTCGCTCATGATGTTGAGGCTTTTGGAGCTCTTTGGAGCAAGGCTACGAAAGAACACACAGCACAGCAGCAAAATTTTCACTACACCCATCCCCCTGTGAATTGTCTTGTTACAGAACTCAATATCTGCGAGATACAGTAGATTTTTTTCTATTTGTTTACCACCAGAAGTGGCTGGGGTCAGTTTCCCCCACGACCATCATTGAGGGCTTTTCTGAGCTTTTGTAACTTAACTGCATGATTGTACGCAACTCGTTCAAGGGAGCCATTCACATAGCTGGTAACTGCATTAGTAACAGCCTTTTTGATCTCGTTATGACTGATGTCCCTGATTTTGTCGCTGTGTCGGTGGGTTCACCTGTTGGAACGTCTCGTTGGACTTCTCGCTAGAGATATACCAGATTGTACCAGCTGCTGATATTAGGCACGAAGTGTATATGAAGTGCATGGTCAACTGGGATGGTGTCTTCGCTGAGGCACATAGCTTTCCGTAAAGACGTAATGTGTGCTTTTTTGAGGCGATCTCTGAGTTTAATAATTGGACTGTTTCAGTTCTCAATAAGTTTGTTACATTGAGGACCATTCCTGGGCCTAGCTGAACAGGCTGCTTTTCAAGATTGGCGGTGTTCACCGGATATGTTCTGTTGAAAAATTACGTAAAACGCAAAGCTGCGGCAAAGCTCGCTTATGATAGAGCAGAGCGTCGCAAGTGGCAGCGTTTCAGGGAGTTCCTAACAAGAATCTATGTAATTTATAATCCACATCCTTGGTGGAGTGAGTTGAAGGAGTCAGTCTTCGGTGCTGAATCATCTTTACTAATCATTGAAGTCCCGGTGGCGGAATAGTGGTTGAACCATTGGATAAGGCGGAGTTCTCCTTGACTCACTTTGATGGCAAGCAGACCAGGGATATGCTATCATTGTCACATGGATTTATCCAGAGCCACGTTTGACTTCCTTGGCCTTCAGATCTAGCACTGTATGGGCGCTTCTTGAAGACCTTGATCCGTATGGTGGGCTGGACCCTGTTGGCATATTTCCTCTACTTTAAATTAAACTTGCTGGCATTATCGCCCTTAAGCTTGGTGCTATTTCCGGCGCATGATTCGGTAAAGAAATTTTCGCTTTCGTTGGCGTATTGCAATATCACTTATATTCTCAAAAGGTCAGCGTCACCTAATGTCGCCACTTATCACCCATGACGTTAACGCCCATTTTGTCTGAAGTTATGAGAAATTTATAACTTGGAAGTTGGCTCATGACGCTGAGGTTACTGGACTGCTGACGACCGGTCAGTTTTAGTACAGAAAGGGCTTGGGCTTCTGTGTCGCTTTGTTGTCTGTGTCGCTCCATTTACTGTCGGTAGGGGGCCGTCTTTCTGAAGCACGCTTTGTTCAGTTGCGCTTTTAGTGCGGCGTTTGATATGGTCAACCACATGGGTCTGATACACAAGTTCGACCCGTTTGATGTGGGTGGTAGGATTTTACCATTCGTTCGTGATTTTGTTTCTCAGCAAACGCAGAGCGTGTCCGTAGATGATTGTTTGAGTGCTTCTATTGCAGTGGTTCCGGGCATTTTTCAGAGTAGCGTGCTTGGCCCTCTGTAGTTTGTTTTGTTTGTTTTCTTCGCTAAATTACACATGATCAACTATGCCGATGATTCCATTTTTGATAGGTGTGATACAGACTCCCAGCATGTGTAATGCTGTCGCTCAGTCTCTAAATAGGGACTTATCGCACATTAGTGCATGGTGCTCTACCTGGAGTATGAAGCTGAACGCTGGCAAGACTAACTCTATGATTGTCAATCGGTCTAAGATACTTTTACGTCAGCATCCATCTCTGAAAATAGATGACACGGTGTTTGAGATGTCTGCTTTGCTGAAAATTCTTGGTGCCCTCTGATGAGAAGCTTGCGTTTTAAGCGCAGATTGGAAGTCTCGTGTCACCTTTTTCAAATGAAATTGGCCTTTTACGTAATGTGAATACTGTGTTTGGCATCTGGAACGTACTTCGTCGATGCTTTTATGTGTTCCTGCTGCATTTGTTGGAATATTGTTCACCGGTCTGGGCTTCTGCTACAGCCAGTCACTTGCATTCGCTGGACTGAATTGTTAATTCAGCCAATGGAATGGTTACTGAGCGTGGTATGGTGAATCTGTCCCATAGGGGAGGGTGGCATCCCTGTGTATGTTTCATAAGGTGTGCAGCAAAGAAAGACATTAGTTATCACCCGCGAACAAAGTGAGAAAGGTGATAATGTTTTCGTTGAAGATTTAAGTATATACATATACATATTTCTCTGTCCACCCAAGAAGCGGTCGAAGGAGTTGAGCAATGTTCATATTTTTTGTAGGGAGTCTGGTGGGTTGCCCTCGATGTGACCCACGCCAAAAAAATTGGGAATAGCTAGCCCTAAAAAATAACCACGATGAAATTTGTTCTCCAGCCAAAAACAGGTAGAAAGAGTTAAGCTATGTCCATAATTTTTTGCATTGAGTCTGGTGGGCTGTCTTCAATGTCACCCATGCAAAAAAGAACTAAAAATAGCATTAGCTGGCCATAAAAAATTACAGCACTCAGAAACAGGTTGAAAGAGTTGAGCTATATTCGCAATTTTTTTGCAGGGAGTCTGGTGGGTTGTCCTCGATGTGACTCATGCAAGAAAAATTGGATTAGCTGGCCATAATAAAATGACGTTGATGAAATTTATTCTCACTGCGGGTGATGGCCTTACGCCACGAAGCGTTCTAGTTGTTTTCTATTCCTGATCTTAAGGTGTTTGAGAGAAACACATAAGCCGCAGCTATTGCCCACCATTTACAATGGAGACTATTAAATGGCGAACTAACCAGTTCAGTCAGTATTTCCTACACTAGTCTATTCTAACCCGAATTTTTTTACCAGGATTCGTATTCGGCCATGTGAATCTACAGACGGTTATGCCAGCCGTTAACGGTTTTTCGATGAATTTTCCTTTGCAGCGTCTTTGGGATTCTAGTGTTGTATAAAACTTCATTTGGGTTTCATTTCGAGTCCTGGAGGCCCGAACGTATAATTTTACTATAAACTAGAGCACTCTGAGAGCTGCTACCTCCGCCGAGCATGGCAACGTAAAGGTAAAAATCCAAATTACCTCTGAAACTATGATTTCCTTTTAATCAGCACCAAAATCTGGTCGTTGGTGCCTTCTGGCCGTAATAACAGTCGCTATAATTTTCTTGTAGATCCGTTTATACCTTTTTAAGTTATGTTGTTGACAAACATTAATCAAACACACAAATAGACCAACTGATCATCACTAAATTCGACCATTTATGTCTTATCACATTTTTAACAATTCCTGTAAACTTAATAGACATCCGTTAATAACTGTATGAGTTATTTTGCTGACAAACAAAGAATCAAACTCATAGACAAAGGAACTAATAGATCATCTCAAATACTTGGTGATTTACTCTTCGTAATATACCAATTAACTAATGCAAACTTCATGAAACTTCGTTCATGACATTGTGAGTTATGGAACTAAAAAAAAAAATCTAACAAACGGTAGAACGGATCTTCGCCATAAGTGGTCTGTTACTCCTAGCATGCCTAACAATACCACTAAATTCCGTAAAGATTTGTCCCCAATTTTTTTAATGATCTTGGTGACAGACAAAGAGGCAGACAGATTGATAAACTCTAGAAAAACGTAACGTCCTTGGCAGAAGTAATGAAAAATTATCGTACATTAACAATAAGGTATAAGGAACACCAGCGCCGATGTGTTGTTGTTAATTTATTCATTTTTTTTTTGTTCAGTCATTTGTGGATACCGAAGGCGAGACCCGAGCTTGTTGCTGGGTGTGTCACGACTGCGAAGACGGAGAATATTTAGTGAATGAAACAACATGCAAGGCTTGCGGTTCCCTGGAGTGGCCAAATGCATATAAAACTGGTAAGTTCTTCCTCCAGTCTCAAGTATTCTGTGATTGAAAAACAGCTAGACTAAGCTAAACTACAATAATATATACTCATCGTGTGTCTGTTTTTACATCAAAACATTATAATGAACACCAACGTGTATCTCTATATTCCGTCTTTCTCCTCTTACTTTGGAGGGAAAAATCGATGAACGAATGTAGATGTTGAAATGAGCGCCCTGTAGAATCCATGGTCTGCTCGAGAGAAAGTAGCTATCAACTTCAACGTGCATAAGCAAATAAATTGGTTGATGCTTGAAGCGAATGCTTCAAGCATCAAGCTGATTGGTTGTATTCGTGTGCCCCTGCCCTCGAGGTCTCTGGAAGAAATACACGTGCGGCTGTTGATGCGCACTGTCTGGTGCCGAACTCGCCAGTTCAGCCGGTGTTTTTTGCTCTGGTCCGTTTTGGTTTGGCATTCGTTGCCGGCATCTGCTTTCGGCCTTGACCTACAGGCTCTTATGTCAGCTGTTATTGTGAACTGGATGTCCGAGAATACAGTCGACAATAACAGAACTGGATGTCCGAGAATACAGTCGACAATAACAGAACTGGATGTCCGAGAATACAGTCGACAATAAGTCTTGACCTACAGGCTCTTATGTCAGCTGTTATTTTCTTTTTTGTTGGATTTTCACTAGCAGCGTTTTGGGCTTCCCGTTGTGTATAATGCTTCATTTGGGCTGCATTCCTGTCCGTGGTGACCCAAGCGGGAAATTTTAATAATAATTATAGGAAAATTATAATATTGCGGCTACGTCTTCTGTAAGATGACGGGTCTCACCGTCAAGGACCCTGCAAAATTTGTTCATTCTGCAAAATAACTCGTTTCTTGTGTTCCCCTTTGTTTTAAATCTTCGGTCAGCAAAAAATTGCTCCAACATAATTCACAGTTTTTATGATGCTTTTTAGCAATATAAGCTTCCTGGACAAAAAATTAGTCACCTGGTACTAAGAAGGTAACAACGAGTTGTTTTGATTACTCGGACGTGGGCCCTTTGGTTGAAGTAACCATCAAACTGAATCAGGAAGACTTCATTGATTTATTAAACAACCAATTTGTGCCATCTGTACAGTATCTGCGTGAGGATCGATCTGCTACTTTGCCAACCAATCTTGTAGGATGATAATTGCCATATACATAGGGTTAGATCGGTTATCCACTGGCATGGAAACCATTCTAGCTATGTAGGGTACCTCTAATGGCCGGCTAAGCCTCCAGACATGAACCCCGTCGAGAATTTGTTGCTGCTGCTATTATACTTGGTCGTGGAGATCCTACACCTTCTCAGCAACGGGTAACTAAGTGTTTTTGCCTGGGGAGCTTATTACGAGACAAAATAGATCTGTATTTCTACGGTGGTTGGGGCTGTTCAGAAAAGAATAACTATACGTTTACCTTCATGGAACGTTTATAGTCTTAGGAGATCAAGTAATAGCAATAGTGAATGCAGTGCATCTTCCTTATTGTATACTCTTGACGACTTCCATGAGCACTGAATACGTGCCGATGTGAATTCCTTTTCGTAATTTTTGAGGGTTAGTGTTTTTTCTCATCGATTACTATAATAAACACAAATAGCGAAATCTAGCAGCTGCAGGTGCATTTCGCTATAATTAGTACCCTTAGTAATACTTAGATCCAGCTCGCCAGAAGTACCTCATCATCAAGTTGCTCCACTGCTGCGGTAAGCATCCTTCGAGTTCCATTCATTGCTATAACGCTTAATTATACGAATGTTTTGTGTCTTCAATTTCTGCGCGGTAGCATATATTCCGTTAATTTCAAACTGCTGTTTCGGTCTTCTATCATCAACAAATATTGTTACTTTTCCCACCTTACACTTAGCTGACGATGATGTGAACGCTGGTCAGACTTCAGATTTCCTTTTTATTATTTACATTCAACTTTTTTATACTGATGGAAGTAGCGGTAGTCTGGAGTCAAGACGCTGCTGTTTGTGAATATGACTGTGGAGATTTCGAGAAAGTGAGTTTAATATAGTTGTTGTAATGCCTGACTGCCTCTAGCTAAGGAGTTACTGGATGTATGTCTAACATCAGTATTACGACGAGAACGAATGAAAACTGGCGTTTCGCTGAAGTAAATAGAGAGCACTCTGCAAGAGCATACTTCCATCAAGCAAGGTATCGGTAATGAAAATCCAAATTGGTTCTGAACCCATGATTTTCTTTGTATCAACACCAAAATCTAAAAAATTGTGCCTTTCGATAACATCAACAGTTTCTGTATTTTTCTTGAAGATCTGTTTATAACTTTTTGAGTTACAAACTACCAACAAACATCATGACAAACAAATGTCAAACACACAAACGGATCAACCGATCATCACCAAAATTTAATCATTTACTTCTTTTAGCATTGCTAACAAGCCCTGTAAATTTCATAAAAGATTCCGTCCATAACTTTTTGAGTTATGGCATGAAAAGAAATGCGGCAGACAAACAAACGGATGAAAGGATCTTCACCAAAAGTTTTTCATCTGTTGCTGTTAACACACTTAACAATCCCTGTATATTCCGTTCTTAACATTTTGAATAATCTTGGTGACAGACGAACAACCAAACTGACAAACCGACAGAGAGACACTACAAAAACATAACCTAATTGGCGGAGATAATTATTTCCTAGCATTAAATAGTTATCGTTGAGCTTCAGATTAGATAGCTGGCAGTAGACGGACCAACAGACCCATTCCCAGAGCCCTCGATGAGCTATTGCCATTTTGTCAGTACATGTAGATATCAGAACTAGAACGCCTCGTGGCGTAAGACCATGGGGACGGGAACTGAAAGTTCTAAGTCAGGAGTTACAAATATTTCGTCGTCAGTTTTGACGGCCATCTTACTCTAGTCTAGAGCTTTGACATTTTTCACATCTCAGTCAACCAACCTGACTACCTGAAAAAGATTGTGATGATAACTCAGCTCCTTCTGCGTCTTTTTTTGGTGGACAGACAAACAAACAGACATACAGCAGTAAATGAAAACAGTACGACCACTCTTCGCTTCCCTCGCGGGTGATAACATGAAAAGAACGAGAGAATAAGCTCAGCGAAGGAGATGATCGGGAAAGCGCGATTTATTGTTGCAGCTCTGCGAAATTCGGAGACGTTAAGTTAGCTGGGGCATGAAGATAAGGGATTAAGGTAGCCTCTGAAGCTTTGGGCGTTAGGACATTGTGAATGCTTAACAGGGTATTCGTAGCTATGGAGAGTATGGTTCCCAATATTTGTCAGGGCAATTTTTAAACGCATTGACTGTATCTGCACCGATAACTTCTGAGGGAAGTTTATTCTTAATATTCACTAATAAGTCACGGGAAAAATGCTGGCTTTGTGTAGTTCTTCGTTCTTTATGCTTGAGTTTTTTGCCGTTGTTTCGCTGGCGATCATTAACGTATCTCTCAAAAAATCACATTGTAGGCACGTCGCTGTAGAAATTCAAGTACATGAATGTTTCTGTTAGTTGCCTCGGGGGCCGTCTTTGCTCAAGAGAGACGATTCCCACTTCCTGTAGGCTACCCTCGTATGGCTTGTTTTTCAGCTGAGGTATCAATTTTGTTGCTCTATGTTGGATTCTTTCCATGTTATGGATATCGTTGAACTGATGTGGCGACCAGAAATGAACCGTAAATTCTAAATGTGGGCTCACTAGCGCTTTGTTAGAAGGAATGATTATGTCCTTGCATTTGTACTCGAAATTCCAGGTAGCGAAGCCTAGGACTCTGCCAGTCTGCCTGCTATTTTTTACACTTGTCAACTGACCGTGTTGTATTTTGTTGGTGATCATTATTCCTTGGCAATGTTGTTGGGTGACGGCTGTCAATTCTATCTCATTCAAAAAGAAGTTTTGTAGTGGTGTGACAGTCACCGTTGTAGCTCTGCCACACGGTGCAGCGGCATTATAATGGAGATTAGTTAAGTGACATAGGTATACTAGTGTACCCTGCAGTCAAAAGTAGTGGCAAAGAAAATCTGCAATGGTTCTTATGCACTGATATGTTCGAGACCGTCCCTAATATCTCCTCTTTCCCCATAGATGATCCTCTGCGAAAATATCAGAAGGAAAATGAGGAATCTGTTAACACTGACGGGAAGTTATTTATATAAATAGCAAGGCAAAAATCGCTAATCGTAGTCATTTTATTAAGATACATGAGATTATCAATTGATAAAATTGAACGTTTCGGACAAACAGTCCATCTTCAGCAAATTCTGTAAGACAATAAACGAAAAATTTACACTACAGCTAATCAAATTTATAAAAACTAATCCTAAAAAGGGATGTAATTCCATGAACATTGAAACTATAGTAAGAATATAGAAAAAAAATACAGAGCCATGGACAAACACAGAAAACGAAAAAAAAAACTGCGAGATGAAAACGAAAACATGATGTGGGGAACTAATAGTTGGCAATGAGAAGGGGGAATGCACTTTGGGTATCATTTAGAGCAGGCCTGAGTTTAAAAATATACATAGACTCGAGAATACGTAAATCTGATCTAAAAGAGGTATTTGCCAATATTTTAAAGTCATTGATTGTGACAGGGACGCTACAATTTTCTGCATGAGACCTAACTGAAGAGAGCGGAGAGGAACTGAGTTGAAGACCGGTCCTACAACTGCGTCCAGCGTGCTCAGAAACTCTGGTCATGAGGGTACGACAGGTAGAACCCACTGTATGTACCGCAATTCACAACGTGAACAACTAAATTGATACACCAGAGAAGAGCACATAGCAGGAGGAAGTCTATCTTTGAAACGGAAAAAAAGACTGAATTGTAAAATTGTTTACCAAAATTGTATGAACTTTGAGATGCGGGAAAAATTGACCGATAAGAGATTGAAAGTCATCATTTAACTTAATGGACTGGTGACCAAAGAAAGGTAGTTTGGCATACAACTTTTGTAAACTACAAGACTGAACTACAGGAGACGGATAAAAAATATTTGATAGAAATTTATTGATTTCTTTATCAACAGCGAAAGATGTAAGCCATTCTTAGCAAAGAACCGTCGCAAATCATTGAATTCTTGATGCAAGTACTGAAAATTAGTGCATATTTGATACGCTCTATTGATAAGGGTCCGAATGCCGTTGAGTTTGAAATTGCTTGCACAGAAACTAAAATAACTAGTGCCTAGCCCTGAAAACGAAAGCTTTCGATACACAGAGCACTGAAACTTGTTGCAAACTCTTTGAACACAAGCATCTAAAAAAGGTAAATGGTTATCTACTTAATCTTCCTTTGAAAACCTAATATTACTGTGGCGTGAATTTAAGTATTGTAGAAAGAGGTCAGCGTGATATTTATGTTTGAACAATGCAAACTTGTCATCAACGTACCTTTTGTAAAACACCGGTTTAAAATTAGCTGGGCAGTCTCTTAGCCAGTCCTGCTTATGGTGGCACATAAAGATATTGGCAAAAGTTGGGGCTAAGGGCAAACCCATACCTAATCCGTCAACCTGTTTACAGTATTTACTGTTAAATGTTCTCTTATTATCTCTGTTTTGAGAAACTTTTGTTTCAGTTAAAATCCGTCCAGTGTGTTAACTTTGTACAATTTTCTAGTCAACTCCGAAATTTAGCTCATAAATATTTTTATAATTTTAAATCTTTCACAATTTTCTCTGCAACATTCTCTAGGAATCATTTGTCACTTCTTAAAACTCTGGCTTCCAATAAGGATATATTGTGTCTAAACCGGATAAGGGTAGGGGTGGGTACTCGTTGATAAAGTTAGGTACATCGAAACCATGAGTAATATACTATCAAGTGAATCTAAATTTCAAATAATTACAGATTCAATACATAAATTTTCCATGCGCATTAAGGATAAAATAAACAGTTATTTGTTGCGATTAAAAAATGAAGGTAAATTGTCTACCGATGATTATAGCAAGCTCCGAGCAACTGGCACAGGACCGGGCACGTTGTAGGGTCTACCAAAAATTCATAAATCTGATTTTGCCCCCAAATTTCAATTTAGGACCATCGTTGCTGCTTTCAACACTCCTAGCTTCAATCTTGCCAAGTTTTTCGTTCAACTTTTGAAGCCGTTTACCAGTAACTGTTTTACTGTAGAAAACTCTAGGTCATTTGTAAAGTGTTTATCCGATTTTAATAACGCTGACGAGGCTTATCAAAACTATTCGACGATCTTTCTTCATTTATGGGGTTTTCACGTAAAATTATGAAACAATTGTTGGAATTAGCAGTATGTAATTCGTTTAT
Source organism: Parhyale hawaiensis (assembly GCA_001587735.2). NCBI lineage: Eukaryota > Metazoa > Arthropoda > Malacostraca > Amphipoda > Hyalidae > Parhyale > Parhyale hawaiensis. The sequence goes on along the minus strand of LQNS02278127.1, from coordinate 9,129,517 downwards.
TATTTTCAACTGTAAATGACACGTTTGCATTGTTCAAACATAAATCTCACGCTGACCTCTTTCTACAATACTTAAATTCACGCCACAGTAATATTAGGTTTTCTAAGGAAGATGAAGTAGATAACCATTTAAGTTTTCTAGATGCTTGTGTTCAAAGAGTTGGCAACAAGTTTCAGTGCTCTGTATATCGAAAACCTTCGTTTTCAGGGCTAGGCACTAGTTATTTTAGTTTCTGTGCAAGCAATTTCAAACTCAACGGCATTCGGACCCTTATCAATAGAGCGTATCAAATATGCACTAATTTTCAGTACTTGCATCTAGAATTCAATGATTTGCGACGGTTCTTTGCTTTGGTTCTTTGCTGTTGATAGAGAAATCAATAAATTTCTATCAAATATTTATGATCCCTATCCAGCAGTTCAGTCTTGCAGTTTACAAAAGTTGTATGCCAAACTACCTTTCTTTGGTCACCAGTCCATTAAGTTAAATGAAGACTTTCAATCTCTTATCGGTCAATTTTCCCGCATCTCAAAGTTCATACAATTTTGGTAAACAATTTTACAATTCGGTCTTTTTTTCCGTTTCAAAGATAGACTTCCTCCTGCTATGTGCTCTTCTCTGGTGTATCAATTTAGTTGTTCACGTTGTGAATTGCGGTACATACAGTAGGTTCTACCTGTCGTACCCTCATGACCAGAGTTTCTGAGCACGCTGGACGCAGTTGTAATACCGGTTTTCCACTCAGTTCCCGTCCGCTCTCTTCATTTAGGTCTCATGCAGAAAATTGTAGCGTCCCTCTCACAATCAATGACTTTAAAATATAGGCAAATACCTCTTTTAGATCAGATTTACGTATTCTCGAGTCTATGTATATTATTAAACTCAGACCTGCTCTAAATGATACCCAAAGTGCATTCCCCCTTCTCATTGCCAACTATTAGTTCCCCACATCATGCTTTCTTTTTCATCCTGCAATTTTTTTTTTTTTTTTTTTGTTTGTTTGTTTTCTGTGTTTGTCTATGGCTCTGTATTTTTTTCTATATTCTTACTATAGTTTCAAATACTCATGGAATTACATCAATTTTTAGGATTAGTTTTTATAAATTTGCGTAGTTGTTACGGGGTATAGAGATGGAAGAGTAAACGTGGTACATATCCCCAAGGGGCGAGCTATTCCCCAACCTACCTAACTAAAAGACTTAGCGATTGGGATTCATACGGCAGCTGGATCAGTAAAACACACGTAAAGATCTCAAAATAT
>LQNS02278127.1:9078935-9098107 GCA_001587735.2 Parhyale hawaiensis | reverse complement strand
CCCATCAGGGCGCAACTCCTCTAGCAAGCACTTAGTTCGGCAAGCCCCTAGCCTACGCAAATATATTACCTGCTCAAGGGATGAGGCCACACCAGGATCCGAAAGACGAATGAACGTTATCGGTCAGGGAGCCCGAACTATACTGTGCTTAGAAGAAGAATAGTAGTTTCAAGAAATACGGAAGGTTGCCAGAGCTTCGGTGGAAGTGCCCTGACACCCACCTCCAAGCATCCTCACACTTGCCAGTCAGTTCCGCCTTAGCACTCCAGCGATGTAGCGAAGCATCTTCCGGTCACAGCCGAATATTCACTTCTCCAGCTTCATGTGAGGCACCATGTCTCAGCGTCACAACGCCAGACTGATTGACTACACGCTCTAGATATTGAAGATTTGTTGTTCAGTGGAATACATACCTTTCTTGTGCAATGGATCGATATTTGCAGCCGTTATTGCTAGGCTTCCCCCTGTCATCATACGTACTGTAATATTGGTTCTTATACCAATTTATGTGTTGACTCTTACGTGGTCACTTGACGTCGGCCACTCTATTATTCTGACGTGTTCTTGGAGACTTGAGGGAAATCAACACATGCGGGTTCGTAGACGATATATTCTTGGGCAGGTAAGTTCACGGACAATACAGATAAGCTTACAGACGTACAGATTTCCTCCGAGGCCGGAGCAAAATCAACGCTGCAGGAGAGCACTGGGAGGTGGTGCTTACAACAGGCAGGGGTTTGAAGAACAGAACAACTATGATACTCTGCGACTCACTTTTATAGAGAATACATATGAAAGTTGACCCGTTGTGGTGACCGCAAGGACTCTCCAGCGTTTCTAGTGATAAACTAAATTTCAAACGCTAGTGCTCTCAACGCTCTTTTTCAAGAGGACCGGGCACGAACCAAGCATAGTCGAAAAGCTTATGTGACAAGAGATCGTGAAGACATAGCCTGAGGCTAAGTTCTGTGGCCCATCCTCTGAACAAATCATACAGAACGTATATAGACTGTCAGTGGAAACTACTTTAGACTGGCTCACCGTTACAGCGGCGGCCGGTGCAATTACAAGCAGAGACTGGAGGTTATGTTTTCATCGTGTTTGTCCATCTGTCTGTACTGTAACCATGATAACTCAAGAAGTTCTGAACCGATTTGGACAAAATTTACAAGGATTGTTGGGTATGTTAGGAGGAACAGAGGATTGACAACAGCCTCTCCAAGTATGCTCCCAGAGACTGGCAAACAGTTACCCGTGGGCCGGAGAAATTAAAACATCTGGTGTTCCGGTCAAAGGCATGTTAACTAGCAAGCTTTCATAAGCTTTCCCAACTGCAAGCTGGCTGGGCGTGAATAGTACAAGACACAAATATCCTACACTATCACCACTATCACACAGTAGAACGTTTTACGCTCTTAAGTGTTATATAAGTATGCCAGTAAACGTTCTACCGCACTGCCCTCTCCATATCACCTTTTTGCATCAAGGAGACAATGAGACTCTGTTTCCTAGACCACAGCGTCCTATTCCAGACCCAGTAAAAGGGCTTGACGTCACGTACTGGTCAAATTCTGCTACGGAGCACAGGTTGAGCACATAAAGTGCCCATGCTTCCTTATCCTGATCAGTGACACGGGACACCCCTGCAAATCTGCCGTTCTCTCCTCGATTGCGGACGGCTCACGAATATTAGCAACAGTACAGTCAGTGACTGACGTGCACACGATGCAAGTAGATTAAGCTGTCATCTTTCACTGGTCATCTCACAAAAACCTGACCTCAACAAAACAAAATTCGAGCCGTTACGATGCGGAAAAACTCTTCCGTTATCGAATCAACATCCTACACGAATGATGGGAGCGAAATGGAAAGAAATTAAATTTTAATTGGACTTAGAGCATGGACGACAATGCCACTTTTGCAACACCCGTGGCTAGAGCTGTAACCCTAGACAAGAAATGGAGCGGATGGTTGCTCCGAACTTTCTCTTCGCGATAGGCAGACATAGCGCTCACCTTACGGAAACAACTAGTACTGCCTAGGATAGAATGCAGCTTACCTCTTTGGATACCAATTTTTAAACGGAAAGACCTAGAACTCCTCAAGGCTATCCAGTGATAATTCTTTGCCAAAATCTGAGGCATACAACACTCGAGCTACGACACAGGACTTGACCACCTCCAAAGGCGCTCAATTCGACAGAGATTAAAGCGCTTCTCAATCATATATGCTTGGACCACTCTGGAAGTAATTACTGTAAATATTAATGAGCTAATTCTTGCCACACATCCGGACCGCGATGGTCGCACTTGTGAAGGACGAGTCCCTAACACAAATGGGGGTGATACAATTGCCACCAAATAATCAAATGATTTCATTATTCGGAATGCGAAACTGCTCAACAAAATACCCTCTTATATTCGGAACGCCACTACCATTCAAGTTGCAAAATTTGAAAACCTACTGGACTCATACTTTGTGGAAGTGCCAGACAAACCAGCTTTAGTACATTGAAGTGACAACTTGCTGAAAGCTCTCCCGTTGGTCACGAAATATAAAAATGTCTCTTCTGAAATGGGTTGCGTGAATAATGCTACCTGGTCGTCGTCCGAAGCAAATATTTATAACAGAGTAACGATTGTGTGTACAGACCTACTTGGTAGTTGCAGAGTGTCTCTCACAGAGCGCCCACAAACGCTGCAAGCGTTCTGTCACGACAGCGTTTCAGACTCACTCTCTTTTACGGAGAAGAATCTTCATGTTTCACCAGCTGACGACCAGGCCTCTACGTAACGTACAGTTTTGCAAATGAAAAATTGCTCCAATACTTCCTGTCTGCTCTCTGGCGACCGCGCCAGCACCCTATCTCCTGCACACCACCCAGTATATCACCATCCTACTCTCTCTTGTTGCCTCTTAAATCATTCACTTTACAATTAAATTTCCAAATACTGTGCCTCAGGGAACACTAACACAGCTCTTAAAAGATTCGGAACACCACAAACCGCTAGCACAATTTATCCTGAAGTAAAATATGAATAAGAAGCAGCAAAAATGTTTCCACCTGCCTCCTCTGTACGTACCGATGAACATCTCAAGAAACTCTGGAAAGACTGCCTATAAGTCGACGATGTGAAGTTATTTTTAAATGTGTAACTTCTACATTTACCTATATACACATACATGTTTGCTGGAAATTTCTGAAAATACTGAGTGCATCTGCCCTGGATCACTTTATTTGTAAAAACACTTTGCTTTTTCTCGTGTTAACTATTGTTTCGAGTCAGCTATATAGATTCTTACCGTAAACGCTTGTACCATGCTTGAAGAGCCTAAGTAGTTTCTCTACTGAAGAGATCGCCCTTCCCTCGACGAGAGGCAGCGTTGAGCAGTTTCTTCACTTGTCACTTCTTTGAAACACTTTAGTGACTTACTTAACTTCAGCCTCGACAGTAAATAGCTGGTGACACGTCATGGCAAGGCTTTCTCATCCTTCACGGGCCCCGTAGTCCCTTCAGCTCCTCATAGGGGGCCCTCAACACACTCGTCTGTTTTGATTATATTACGATTTTAAGTGACACCAAACATATACCTAAATAGCTAACTGTGTAGCTTCAACAGATATAATAATTGTAGAATAGCTTTCGATGAATCATATCTTGAATCCACAAAAAATATGGTAAGAATTATAGGTGATGATAAGTCATCGGGCTCTAAAGCACCTCAGCTATTAAAGAAAGAAAACCATCTAGGCAGAAACCTATTCTAATCTCATAAATAATTTTCAGAACCAACTGCCACAAGCAATACAGATGATATGCCATGACCTTTATAGTTAACATAGCTTTTATGCTTACACATTCTAACTCTACGCATAATTTGATCTCTATAACTGTTTGTTAAATTTCCTTTTGTTTATTCTTCGTAACTTATATTTCTGTAACTTTTATCTAATATCATCCACTAATATCATGGTGGCTGTGTAGCAGTCTGCAAGTGGCGTTGTCCATTGTAATTTTCTGGAATCCACTTACTGCAGAGGTTTATTTCAGTCAACTTACTCAAGTTCTTTATCGCTTGCAAAAAAGAAGACTTGCATTGGTGTTTAGGTGTGACCCAATTTTACTTCGTTAATGTCTGGCCACACGTTACAAGCATAAAATGCTTTTATTATGATGTTACAGGAACACGCAGTTTTGGGATATAAGACTAAAGCATCCTAGTTCTTGATCTCCAGCAAGGTCCATGAAAAACTAGAGCACTCTGAGAGCCCATACCTCCTCCAAGCAAGGCACGGTAACGAAAAATTAAAGTCATTCCTGAAACCATGATTTGCCTTGTATCCTTGTATCAACACCAAAATCTAATCATATGTGCCTTTTAACGGTATAAAGAGTTTCTGTAATCTTCTTGATGATCTGTCTATAACTTTTGGAGTTATGCTGCTAAAAATATTCTGACAGACATTAGGCAAATATACAAGCGGATCAACCGATCATCACCAAAATTTAATCAATTATGTCTTTCAACATTACTAACAATTCCTGTAAATTTCATAAAGATCTATTCATAACTTTTTGAGTTGTTGCGCTAACAAGCATAAAATCAAACACAGCGACGAACAAACTGATCTTCAGAAAAATTTGGTCATTTACTATGCGTCATATACCTAACAATTCGTGCAAGTTTCATAAAAATCCGTCCATAAATTTTTGAGTTACGGCAATAAGAAAAATGACTCAAACAAACAAGCGGCTGGGCGGATCTCCACCAGAAGTTAATCATCCGTTCTTTCTAACATACCTAACAATCACTGTAAATGTCGTTGAAATCCGTCCGTATTTTCGAGTTATTTGGTGACAGACGGACAAACAAAGAAACAGACAGATAGACAGACAAACACAGCAAAAACATTACCTCCTGGGCGAAGGTAACTGCAATTAGTACTACAGAGAGTAGCCAAGGGTATCGTCGGTGGTTACAGGTCAATTCAGACCCTTGGACAACTCAGACCCCCAACTCAGACTCTCCCAACTCAGACCCTCCCAACTCAGACCCTTCCAACTCAGGCCCCACTGACTCAGACCCTCCCAAGTCAGACCCTGCCCAACTCAGGCCCCTGCCCAACTCAGACCCCTGCCCAACTCAGGCCCCTGCCCAACTCAGACCCCTGCCCAACTCAGACCCTGCCCAACTCAGACCCCTGCCCAACTCAGACCCTGCCCAACTCAGACCCCTGCCCAACTCAGACCCCTGCCCAACTCAGACCCCTGCCCAACTCAGACCCCTGCCCAACTCCGACCCCTGCTCTACTCAGACCCCCGGACAACTCAGACCCCTGACAACTCAGACCCCCGGAAAACTCAGACCCCCAGACAACTCAAAATCCCCCGCACAACTCAGACCCCTGCTCAACTCAGACCCCTGCCCAACTCAGACCCCTGCCCAACTCAGACCCCCACCCAACTCAGACCTCCAGACAACTCAGATCCCCGAACAACTCAAATCCCCGGACAACTCAGACCCCCGAAAAGTGCTGACCTCCAGACAACTCAAACCCCTGGACAACTCAGACCCCTGCCCAACTCAGACCCCTGCCCAACTCAGACCCCTGCCCAACTCAGACCCCCGCCCAACTCAGACCTCCAGACAACTCAGACCTCGAGACAACTCAGACCCCTGACAATGAACATACTCTGAAAATATAGAGTACATTAGAGATAGGAGGCCGAGTACGGTATAAGTATAACTACCATGTCTTTTTTAAATTGATGATGCAGCAAATTGTTTTCCAAGCATCCAAACCAATGATATAATATTGATTTATTATCTTTATTTCTGAAAAAAGAATCGTTTCGGGGAAGTACAACAAGAAACTAAGCAAGCATGGAACAGACTATCTTACGCTACCACAGTACACAGAATAAAGACCTTTTTGTGCACTGTTTGCGCCACTGAAGTTACATCGTACGCGCAGATATAATCATATAAATCTTTAAAACTCAGCGTCAATACACAAAGAAAAACTCTATTAATTAGTTATTGTGACCGGCAACGAACCCGCATAGAACTAAAATGAAGGTTCAGTCTTGTAAAGTTACAACTAAAAGAAATTATTAAAATTAATGATAGCTCAAAGTACATATTAACTGGAAACGACAGACGAAAATGAAACAAGGACATAACGAGTATGAAACAACGCTCGTTAGCCCATGGCCACGTACAATGTTCTGTTTAAAAATGGTAGAAATATGTGATAGACTGCGAAAACGTATAAAATGAGGTTAAAATTTGCTCAAAAATGACTGAAAAAATTCTGTTGACTTATGTGTAGCGGCAACACTTCAATTGAAGCTTGTTCAACGTGAAAGCGTAACGTAACTTCAGCATTCAACGTGAATGCACAAACACGGTGGTAGGTGTACGATGAAACAATTTATCTCATGCTACTTTTTACCACACCATAACAAGACTAGAGCACTCTGAGAGCGCATACCTCCGCCAAGCGAGGCAACGCTAGCAAAAAATTCAAATTGGCTCTGAAACCCTGATTTTCTCTGCATAAACTCCAAAAACTAATCATTTGTGCCTTTTGATAGTAATAACCGCTTGTGCAATTTTCTTGAAGATCCGTTCATAACGTTTCGAGTTATACTGCTAACAAACGTTAAGACAAACATGAGTCAAACATACAAAAGAACAAACCGATCTGCATCAAAATGTAATCATTTATGCCTTTTAACATTACTAATAACTCCTATAAATTGTATAAATATCCATTCATTATTTTTTGAGTTATTGTGCTAACAAGCATAAAATTAAGAACAGTGACAAACGAACGAATGAACAAACGGATCTTTACCAAAATTTGGTCATCTACTCTTTGTTATATACCTAAAAATTCATGTTAATTTCATAGAAATCCATTCATAACTTTTTGAGATATGGCATTGATAAAAGTGAGGCAGACAAACAAGCGGATGGACATATCTTCACCAAAAGTCAATCCTCTGTTCCTCCTAACATACCCAACAATCCCTGTAAATTTCGTCCAAATCGGTTCAGAACTTCTTTTGTTATCATGGTTACAGTACAGACAGATGGACAAATACGACGAAAACATAACCTCCTTGGCGGAGGAAATGAAACGATCACATACAGAGACATATTACAAATTCAAATGATTTGAAATAAAAAATCTACGGTTTTCTACGTAATTTCTAGTATACTATTTCGAAAATGCTTTCGATAAATGGATTTAATCTGTGAAGAATCCTAGGTATCCTAGATATATAGTAGGTATAGCCCCATGACTTCGCCCCTATTTAATAAGTGTAGCGTACGTGGATAATTTTCTGTATCACTATGGCATGCTTATGTTTTTGAATAAAAGTAACCGTGGTATGATTGTGACTCAAGAGTTCACACCCAAATAAAGTAGTTATTGCTTGAAAATTTTTGCACTACAAATTGAGTGTGATGCATGGAATTTTTTTAAAGCTATATGCATGGAATTTTTTTAAAAGCTATAAAGCTTATCGCTCTCAGTAGATTTGCCATCGTAATGACGTTCGGAGATTTTATGAACGAAAAGCTTATCAAGCGATTTATTATACAGAGTTGATAATATTTTGTGAACAAATATTGATATTTTATCTCAGTTTATCAGGGGTCTGAGTTGTCAGGGGGCAGCTGATCGAGTTGGGCAAGGGTCTGAGTTGGCCGGGGGTTGAGTTGGGAGGGTCTGAGTCGGTGGTGTTTGAGTTTGGAGGTCTGAGTTGGGGGGTCTGAGTTGTCCAAGGGTGTGAATTGACCTGTAACCATTGTCGGTAGCTGCCTAACAGCGATTGAGCCAATTAAAATGCCTGACTAATATTATTAAAGGTATGATATTGGTCAGAAACCTGAAATTTCCTACACAACTGTTGGTAATATACTTTTTCTGTACTTCCTTCGATTAGAATAGTTGATATGTATTAGCACCTTAGGTTTTTCAGTTGTATTCATTACTACTGAGTGGCTCTCACGACCAGCTCCCTACAAGATCGATGCTTGAGGGCCAGCCTATGTGGGCTCTGCAATGCGCTCAATTGTCATTTACTGGTAGCTTATTAGATTTTTCAAAGTGTTCTTAACAGACTTCGATGCATTAAAACCAAAATTGTCTTTGCAACAGGCTTCCACACGCGAACTGACGTATATCATATTTGTTGGTATGATGGTATCGTATTCGTCTTCTCTGGCATTCTTCGCACTGCCGGGGCCGGAGTCTTGCACCATCTCCCGAGTCTTACCGGGCATCTCTTTCGCCATGATCTATGCGGCTCTGGTCACCAAAACCAACAGGATGGCTCGCATCCTCGCAGGCAACAAGAAAATTATGACCAGGAAACTGCGCTTCATGTCGGCAACAGCGCAGGTAAGCTTGCAAATTCCTGCTAGTTCATTTTCCTCGGACCTGCCAGCAGCACGCGGCGCTGCCCCTCAGTGCTGTGGCTGCTGCTGTTGTTCAGTGGCCCTGCTGCTGGCTTCCCTCAGTATTTCTCTCTCACGCAACATCTTGTTTCTCTGGACTGTCATGCTGGCCAAAACACTGAGGCAGTTTTTAAGTTATTTTTTTAATGTTAGGAATTGGATTTACCTTAAAATTTCCCAAGATATAGTTAGGCATTATACATGCAAATAAGCTAAATAAAATTGAAGTATAAGTAACAAGTTGGAAAATAAATGCATTCCAGTACTGAAAATATGGCCAAAAATCCCGGACAAAGAATAGAATATTTGTTTAAATCCAGCTATTGTATTTTGGATCGAACATAACTATCAGTGGATCATTATGTGCCTAGAATAACCCTTATTTTCTATAGCATAGCTGCACACCTCCAGCTGCAAACCTTTACAAGCTGCACACATTCGATCTTTTCGAGTAATTTTTCCCCAATTCTCTTAAGGTTTAAGCCATAAATTCAATGTTTTTTAGATCCCTATCTTTCACACATGTTCCCAAGTTGGGCCAAAGGTGTTCAAGCGAATTTAAGTCAGGACATTGTGGCGACCATTTCATAATTTAAATATTTTACTCGTTTAGGTGTAGTTTATGCCAAACATAGACACAAGGAATTAGCTTTCATTTTTTGAAAATGAATTTTTCATGTGTTGAACTGGAATAACAAGATCTTGAAGTATGTATGTTCTTTGAACATTTCTGTATCACTGCGTATATATAGCTGTGGTCGATGGGGGAGTAGTCTCATTCCCAAACGTCACGACACTAGCTTCAGCTTAATATAGGCTTAACATACACGATTAAACTCCTCTGTAATGACATGTAGTAATATGCTATGGGCGCCATAAATTAGGTAGGGGTGTAAAATGCTTTGTGTTGAAATTCCGTAGTGATCCGACAATTCGTTTGAGAATTATTAGCGAAAACAGTGTAACACGGCCAGTGCAATATGTAGCAGCAGTATTCACTTCCTTAGATAAACTTGCTTCAAACTTGAGTTCAGTAATAGAAAGTCACTTTATGACTATATCCTCCTTTGGCCATGTTTGTCTCGGTGAACCTACTTTAGATGTCTTTTGGTGACCACCTTGCGGATGATCCCGCCTGATTGCGCACGGTTCACGCTTTTTTGTGGCTGCATTTTGACATGATTCTGATAGCAATCATCCGTGAACAGCGTGTAAAATTGGTCGCACCATGATTTCCTCCGCGGGCTCATCATGCGTGATCAAAGAGTGATTTCAGCCGTTGGACGAGTAAAAGTTCAAAAGTTAAAATGCAAGTTCGCGATATCAATTAAATAATGTTATTATGAGTGTTTGTAACATTGACTTTCAGAATTGAAGTTTCGTTAGTTTTAGGTCTATGTATGTTCAAAATGCTTTAAATACGGCTAGTTCACTGATGCATTGACTTCAAAATAAATAAAAGCTCCACAGAAATCTATTCCCCCATTTTCCGTAAAAACACAATAGAAATCTATTTTTCGAAAATAGACATGGCGTCTCTGGTTTGTTTATAAAATCAATGACTGTTCCTGTGATTTTCAGCGATTACGATGATCATGATCACGGTGATTCTGATCACGATCGTGGTTACAAAAAGACGCCTTTTATTTTTGGCTGCTGCATGATCAGTGTTCCGGTGCAACTTCATAGTTCTTCCAGTGACACAGTTAAACAATTCAACACTTTCAACTTTCCTTCAAATGTTATAATTTTGCTAATTCGGTTCAATTATTGGTTTCCTAGTATGTTCAACTCGGCCATGATCAGGCGATGTAATGTTTATAAACTGAAGTTAAGAACATTCTCAGCTATTACAAAGCCTCCAATGCCTTTTTTCCCTTTTCATCTTCATTTCACTTTTACTTCTTTGTGGAAAGTAACCCGGGACCGGGTCGGGCTCGGGGATGTCGTCTACTTTAATTATTACAATATGAGAGGACTGGATGCAAACCTCACGGAGCTTGGCTTCGTGGTCCCGGGTCCCGGGTAGGAGGGACGACACGGAGATTGCCATGGCGGTTGTTCAATTCCCTTTTCGCGGGCCACTGGGATCAGGGCCTGAATTTCGAAGAATGGCCGTCATGTCCGGAATTGTTTCTGCGCTTACCGGCAGTCAGCGTACGAATGAGTCTGTAACGAAATTATGATTGTTAGAGTTTGTGGCCATCTGAATGTCTTTTATTTTTTCTCGTTGTGTCGGAGCACTACAACTGATGATTCTTTGTATGACTGTTTGTTAACAGCGATGGCTTCCATCTAGAGCAAGGATCCTAAGTCGTCATTTCTTTTTGCTAGGGAAGTTAATATGCCCCATAGGGACTAGTTGGGATCTGTATCACCGACTGATAGCCATGACAAGGCTGCGTTGGACTTATGCACCTTCTCTAATTGTGTACAGCTTGTCCGTGGGTCCACGCATATTGCTGGCAATTGGATCGACCACGTCATTACTGATGTCCGTGACTTCGTGACTGTGTCAGTTAGCTCCCGTATTGGCCCTTCAGACGACTCACATCTTGTATCCTTGGACCTGAACCAGATTTTTCCTGTGACAGACATCAGGAGCGTGGTGTTCGCTAAGAGCAGCGCTAACTAGGATGATATTACTAGAGCAGTACGGACGTTACCTTGGCGCCAGATTATTCGCAGTAAAGATCCTATCTCGAAACATAGCAACTTGACTGTGTCTGTTTTGGAGTGGCTTATCCTGAAAAGGACTATTCTTTTGAAGTCTCTGGGCAAACCATGGTTTGACGAATAGTGTCGGTTAGCTTACGAAGCTAAACAAGACGCTTTTCGGGCTTAACGGCGTTCGCGTGACGGCGCGTTGTGGCAGACTTAGGTAGTCGTAAGACCGAGGTTAAACGTGTATGAGAGAGCACAGCATCGTCAGAGGCAGTGTATCCTCATTTACTTCATTCATTCGTCTCTTACAACCCACCACATCCTCCTCCGTTCTAACCATTACTTCCCTCACATCCGCCGTCGATCTACCCTTCCTAAAACCCGCTTGATTCTCATCCAGTACCCCCATCCACTCAGCCCACCATGCCAGCCTTTTCGTTTTCACTATCGCCAATACCCTACTACACATTGATAACAAACACACCCCTCTGTAGTTGTTCACATCCATCCTATCCCTCTTCTTAAACAAGGGAACCATTCCCCCTGTTTTCGCCTCCTTTTCTCATTCATTCGCCCGCCTCTTAAACATGAACCTCATTATCTCTATCACTCTTTCTTTTACCTCCGCACACGCATATCAAATGAATCTCATTCTCACTCCATTCTCCCTAGGGGCCGAATCTCTCATCTCTTTCATCGCGCACTCAATCTCTTCTCGTTCAGGCACCTCATTCAACATCTCATTCGCTTCAATCGCTCTCTCATTTCGACTCAAATCATCCACCCTCTCAATCACTCCGTTAATCACACTAGGAGCCTTCTCATACCTCTCGCAAGACACTCGTTCAAAATGCCCCTTAAACTCTTTCACCTTCATCATACCACTCGCTGGCGCTTTCATTCCTCTCGTGCCCACTTTTCTCAAAAGCTTATACATCACACCGATATTTCCAGATTCACGTGCTTCGTTACATTCCCTAATCATTTCACTCCACCATTCTCTCTCAATCATCCTAAGATGTCTCTTGATATTCCTCCTCGCCTGCTTCGCTCGCTCCCTAGCATTCTCCATTCTCTCTTCTAACTCATTCATTCGTCTATCGTTGGCTCGCACTCTCAACAACCTCCTAGCTTCCACCATCCGCTTGCATTCATTCCGCTCAATTACCGCCTCATTCACGATTCCAACTAAACCTTCAATCACTTCCTCATGCCCAATCACCCATGGGCTGGTGGCTCTCGTACTCGACTCACTACACACCTCTTTCGCCGCGCTGACCATCACTTCACTCGCCTTCTTCCACCACACTCATTCCATTTGTGAGTGTTCATCAATTCTCTTGTTTTCTCTTCATAGTCTCTCTTTTTCTCGTCGTCATCCAGCACCTCCCACCTAATCCTCGGTGTTTTCCTCGCATTCTTTCTACTCATTCTCCATCTTTTTCGCTCCACTCGCACCCTCATCACATTTGACCTGTGATCCGACAGACTCCATTGATTCCCAGTACGCATTCTCTCAAACATAGTACACGTACACGTTCAAGCAATCGAACTCACCTTCATCTTCTGCACCACGGATACAACCGAATTAATCTTTAACGCTTGAATTTCTTCCTATCTTAAAAAACAAGCATATAAATAAGTTCACAGACTTTTATTATAATATAGATGTATTATAATTCATTTTGTCTCTCCGTTAGTTATTTAGTTACTTAGTCTGTCAATTACTTAGTTAGCTAGTAATTACGTCCGTGGCGCTTTCATCAGTATGAGATGGAGGAAAATTAAGGCATCCCTGAGGTATCTTCGATACGATTTGAGAAAGGATCAATAGCAGAAGGAGTCGAGTTGAATTTTAAGCCGCTACTGCTCAGGGGTCTTAGGCAGAGGGTTCAGTACCTGACTTGGAACTTTTTCCCCCTTCATATGCATGGTACGGGTCCGAGGGTATAATAATTTATGAACAATGCTTTTGATCTGTAGAATTTCCACATGTTCTTTCGGTATTAGACAGGTAAGAATCAGAACGATGCGGGTCTGAGATATCACTGAAGTACATTGCTTTAGTTCTGTAGAATTTCCACAGGTTCCAGCTAGTAAACATTATTTCAAACGTGTTATAAACTTGAGATCTACAAGCTACAGTACAGCACAACACAAGCTGTTAAAATGAAGTTTTTAGTCAATGTGGCACAGCAGCACTTGATCTGAACTTGGAAGGAAGTAACTGTCCCGAGAACTGTCCGAATGATATGAACCCAAGAACTGAGGATATTGACATTGCAAAGATTTTAAGTACGCAGGGTACCGCTGTGAGTATACTTACACAATACAGTGTTAGTTGAATAAGAATAGTTGCATCATCATCGAACATGCTGTACGTCTCTCCATAAATCATATCATGCTGTTGCTCAGCTAAATTTTCCTAACGTTATTTCAACCAGCAAAATTGCTTCCTCAAACGATTAACATGAAGCGATATAATGAAAATCAACCTTTCCGGACCTAACGATGTAAAAACAAACTTAGAGTTAGACGTGAGAGTCTAACTCACACCAGCTTTGTATGAAGGTGGATCTGTGATGTTTTAGGTTGCTGCCTCTGCACATGGCGTTGGGAAATAAATCCTAATACCGAACTAATCAATAATGAAGGTTATATCAAGGTTTTAGGCGAAAACCTTAAGCTTAAGTCATCGACACAAAATTTATTCACCTCCCAAGAATCTGAAGGTTCGTCTGACTCTGTGACAGCGCGGCCTCAGATCGTTGGAGCCCTGACTGGTGGGCTATAACGAGCTACAGAGACGAGTTGAAATCCCTTTCACTGTTGTGTTCTCTGCCTCATGGAAATTTTCTATATGGAGCTTAAGAAAACAACAGCAGTTAAAACACTGAAGCACATACACGATTATGCCGCTTCTGACCTAGTAACCCAGTTAATTGAATGTCTACTGCATTTGGACCTATCGAGGGTGCGTATGATGATGTGATTGTGCCTTGATCAGCTTTATAGCCTACCGAATACCAGTGGAATGTCCTAAATAATTGCAGTTCATGAAGGTAATTGGCTGTTTACACGTATAATTTGGAGGTCTATACCGATGATGGTTGAAAACATTACACCAGGCCCAATATCTCTTGTGAAATTTGACGCTTGGGATGCTCAACCGCTTCGAACAGTTGCAAGTGTCATACATGTACAGCTCCGATCAAGAATGTAGTAACATCACCTGTTAAATGTTTCAGAAAATATGTTATTTTACCATATCTATTAGCTTAATAATCTTACTCAGTCCTTTTTTGGCAGTAAAAAGTGTTACCTCTTCTGAGCACTGACTAGCTGCTTCGTTGCATCACCCAAGCAAACTTTGTGTGTGTGTGCGCGCGCAGATCGACATTTCGTTGTCTGGTATAAAAATGAAGGTGTTACGCGGATACTTTGTTTCTTTATAATAACGGTTGTAATAACGCAGAGTCAATAAAGAAATTTCGCGTTGAGGATTGGATTGGTTTACCCGAAAAGCATCTGAAGATATTGTGTGATGAGCGCTATGCGGTAGTTTCATTTTATCTCCACCTGCGTTGGCTCTGTATGTCAGTATTGCGGGTCGTTGTGTGTGTGTGTAGAGCTCTGCCACTACAGAAACTAGCAAAATCTGTTCACGCCACAGGCTTGGCACTTGTATTGCATGGTGCAGCTATGCGACAGGAAGCTTTGCACAATATGACTCAATTCGATAATGAGTTTCACTGTGTATTGCAGGTTGTGATCACCATCATCCTCATTTCTGTGGAAGTAGCCATCAGTATTGGCATGATTCTCAAAGAGCTGCCGGAAGTGACTGTCACACAGAATAAAGACAGAGTAAGTAGACATGCATCATTTGTACACGCATAGTGTAGCAGTAAGGTATGACAAGTGGACGAGAGTAACTTGAATGTTTTGTAATGACCTATGAACCTGTCAAATAAGGCGTAAAGATAATGGTGGTATGAAAAAACTAAATCGCATGTGATTGCTGTCCGTTGTAGCGAAGCCAGAGAGAGGTTGCGTAGGGACGGTATCGGGTTCCCCTCGTGTGTCCGCGCTCTGGTAGCGATATCTGTTCGGAGGCTTACGATAATGCCTTCCCGACTGTTATAACTTGAAGTTGTGCTATCCTGCTGGCTGGCTCAGCGAGGATTTTAGTTTTGTTGACAGAGGTGTAGTGACTTCTGGAGAGAATGGTAGTGTAGGGTCACGACTACGTAAAGACCCATACTAGCTGTCTAATGCGTTGTCATGTGCATCTCATTTGTGGGACCTCTAGGTGTTACAGGGTTAGGTCAGTTTAACCCATTCTATGTTTTGGGGAGCTGAACTCAAGAAGACTCTATAGTTTATCTTGGTTCCAGCAAAACCTTTGGAATATCTTTTGTTCGTGTGTTTCCTTCTTGTTCAGTTTTGTCGAAGATCTTTATTCTAGTCTTTATTTCTTTCTTAACGTGTTGTTCTAACGCGCGTTCATGCTGTGCAATAACACCCTCAAAGGTAAAGTCAACTTTGACCACACCCTCACACGGGAAACCCACACGCACTGGTTTGAACTGCGAATATTGGCCCACTGGCCCCTGAGGAGTAAGTGCGACTGCAGCTTACCACGGGTCACGAAGAACTATGGCGCCAATTTGACGGAAGGTTCAAATGACCCCCCCCCCCCATCTCTGAAGAAGGCAAATTCCACCACGGCGCACTGCACGCCCACAACTGCCGAATCAGCACACCTAGATTAACGAAGAGCTCGCGTGCCTGGGTTGGTCTCAAACCTGCAATACAAGAGTTAGAGCTGCAAACGTAAGCATACTGCTACCGTTAGCATGTTGCTACATGAAACCAAGGAAGCATTAACTACAGTAGAGCACCAAATTCTGCCGGCAACGAATATCATAACCAAAATCAGCACAGTAAATTTGATTTTTGTGAAAACAAAGGTCCGCACTCCGAGAACCGCAGATTTGTGGGGAATACACTCTGTCTACATTAATTGTTTTTTTTAATTACAGTTACGGTAAAAATCGAAAAAATTTCCATTGTGATCACTCAGATAATATTTTTCATCGCGGTTTGGCAAGAAAAACTTTGATGTTTGATAATAATTAAATACATGAATGATTACGGTAACTATACCGGGTGACCCACAAAAAGTCAACCAACCGTATTTTGAATTGATATTACTCGAATGCTTTATATATACTACATATTATATTATTATATTACTAGTGGGACCCGTGGAAATTCCACGGTTTGTTAATGTTCTCACTTTCAAAAACGAAGCAATCCTAAGCTACGCTATTATAAATCATTTTAGTTTGACCTGATGCAGCCCTCAGCCTAACCTAACCTACCCCATGAATAAAGCTCGTCGGGAAAACCCTCAATATAATAATAATAAAGCTCGTCTCTTAATCCTTACGAACTGTAGGTATTTAACCTCAAGTCTGATGTGCACGAGAGTCAAAGCATGAGAACGTTTCTCCCTGCCCTTCCCATTACACTGCCGTGGATGCAGCTTCGACATGTCTAATTTTATTGCATTCAAAAGCTGCTTAATCTCAAAGCCAAAGTAGTTATTCCGCTAGAGCGAGGGCCACTTGCTCGGTTTCGAACCTCTCTCTGACTTTCTATTGAGTTTCAATTCGTATTTCTACATGTTTAAAATCGATAGGTATGTCTAAACAGTTTTAACCGTTATCACAGGCACAGAAACATCTGTTCCAAGAACGTGAAACACTTCCATGTTCCGACTAGTATGCAGTGGTATAAGGTAGCCCGTCTATTCTACTGTAAGTCACCCTACACAACATATCCAGACACGTACTCTGATTATCACTGGTGGATTTAGCAGATGTTTTACAAGCAATGTTTTCGCCCTTGTATATCATGACATAGACATAAAGACAGCATAGAAACAAATATAGCAATCTCACTCTTCAGAGGTACTTTTCTCATTGCTTTTGTTCTGTATTTATATGCCTTCGCTAACCTTTATTTCTCATCGTCTGAAGATAACATAGTTTAGACTTTCCCAATTTTAACGTGTCCAATTTTCATCGGCGAATTTGATGATTTCAATTCTATAGCGGGACCCGTGGCTGCTTTATACTATATGTGTGATAGCTTTCCCACAAGATGCAACAGACTCCGCCCCTTTTTTTATATAACTGATTCGTGTCGCTGAAAGCCCTTTTCCGTGCATATCTTTAAAGAATGCACTTTCACTTGAAAAATGCTGTTTAGAATGAAGTAGTTCAGAACAGCTCGGTTTGCACCTAATCATAGCTACGAATTTTGCCATATTTGAATCGGCATGCGACCAAAGCAACGTGAATATTACAAAATAAAACAATCGGTATCATAGTGTGTATGATACATGTAAAATAAACTTCATGTCGTTGCTTCGAAACTAACTGAAAATTTCTTCAAGAGCGAAAAAAATAGCGATGGTTGAACTTCCTTCCTGCAAAAATCAGAGCTTCTTGTGTGTTGAAGTTTCCGCTGATACTGAAAGGCCTAGCGTGCAGAAACATGGATGGACAGACGTACTGACGGAAGGATGGAGCTTCAAGCAGAATTGTAATATAGATTATATAATATATACTTACTATCATATGATAAGTTGTATATTATGTATATTACATATCACTAGGGTACCCGCGCTGTCAAAGATAACAGCGAGGAACTACTGAAGACCCTTTCTCATCTAACATGCATCTGTTACTAATATGTTTCTGAAGGATACGCTGCAACAGTCGACTCAAAGTATCATAAAAGATAAGTGCTCTCTTTTTCAATTCATCTAAGCAGCACAATCGTCCCCACTTTAGGTAACATGCGGAAAAATGTTCCATTATCAAGCAACAAAACATGATCGAATTTAATTAAATTCCCCCGGACTATCCTAGATACCGAAGGATTCTCCTTCTGTTCATCCAAGTTTTTCTCTTGAAGCAAAAACTGCTCCGTCAAAGAATGATAGCAAGCTTGGAGAAATAATTATTCTCTCTACTCCTCAGAGAAAAATCATTGCTTCGTGTGGGCTTCGTTGATGATCTACTAAATTAATACGTCCTGAACTGAGAGCAAACTTAAATTTTGATGCATGAAAATAGTTATAAAATCAGGCTCCGTGGCAGTGCTAAGAGAAGATGAAAATATCTTCATTTATTCGATTGCAAGAAGTGATTCAAGCAAGAAGTGCATTCAGATGAAGGGATAAGGATCCCACTTTTGTAATCTTCTTCAACCTGCATTATCTACAAAAATGCAACTTAATTACAAAATCTGCAACCTGGCCTATTTTTTGTCTATGTCATTAAGACGCAGACACAAAGTAAATTAATACAGGAAGCGTTTTATTATATTAGGATTCAGTGTTGTAAAAAATATGAAGCAACTATTCATCTATGTTGAAAATATTAGTTTAATTCTTTATAAATCTGAATTGAAATTGCAAAATTATATGTAACTAGTGGGCCCGCACGTGAAAATGCACACAATAATCGATAAACTGTATTTGCTTGATATAGGCCGGGTGTAAAATATAGGCCGGGAACATCTTTGACTTGCTTTTTCTTCATCACAAGAAATTTGGAATGACTGATGACATTTCTTCATTGATTGTACTGTACTTTCTTTACTAAAATACATATAGAGCATTCAGTGTTAATAACGACTAGCTGCACCCGTAAGGAAATTCACGGCTTACTAACTTTATTTCAGGTGTTTGGAAAATTTCCTTTCCCAGCTGGCAGCTGGTATTCGCAATAACTCAAGGAAGACCTGATTTCCCCCTGTCTAATCTATAATTTAAAGCGTTCTTCCTTCGTTCGTTCGTTCCTTCCTTCTTCCTTCGTGTGTTACGCTCTTCAATAAAAGATAGAAGAAAATTGGAGCGAATAGTTTTAAAGCTCAGCAGATTGATGACGAGGTGGCAGCAGAAAGCTTAAGTGAAATCCTTATCTATATATTAATACGCTTGTATCTACGTGTGT
>LQNS02278127.1:9027639-9038563 GCA_001587735.2 Parhyale hawaiensis | reverse complement strand
ATTGTCACATTAACACATTGTCACATTGTCACATTGCCACATTGTCACATTGGCACATTGGCACATTGGCACATCGTCACATTGCCACATTGTCACAATATCACATTGCCACATTGTCACATTGCCACTTTGTCGCATTGTCACAGTATCACATTGCCATATTGTCACATTAACACATTGTCACATTGCTATATTGTCAATAATCGGTATAAGAAACTTTACCAATTTAAACATAGGCGTTTTAAAAGCAGCTAAAATTGGGCGCATGGGAACATTGGTTTTATGAATTTTTGCGATCCCATATAAAATTTCTGGGGCAGAACCGGAGGCAAAAAGTTGTTTGTACATTTCATCAGAGATAGTCCCTATTTGTTTCATTTTGCTGAGAAATCTGTTGATTTTGTCTTCTATCCTGACTATTATTTTTAATGGATCAACATTGCGAATTGATTGAAATTTTGAGGCATCAGAAAGGATTGTGATAATTTTAGCTACATAGTCAGCCTTATTCAAAATTACAACGCTGTCATGGGACAGCTGGTACGGAGACAACGCGGTGTTGTATGGCGCTCATGCGCAACATGGGAAGTGCGTGGCGCTCCAGTGCGAAGTTTCCGAAACTGGCCTCCGTCATACGACGCGATGGCAGTTTTGCGCGAGATAAAATCGCCGGCTGTCTTGAATGGAAATTTCAGGAGCAACAATTTTCAACATACAACCTTCTGTACACCGACCTTTTGTTCTCACAGCTTCATTCGAAAATGATAATACACTTCAGGCCAGTGCTGCATGATCAGCTTTTGCGTCTTCAGTTCAGAAATTACAAGACAGATTTTGTGCTTCTGTACTGGCTGTCAAAAAAATAATTATTATTCATAACCGACTGTCACGCAGCCGAGAAAATTAGAGTTTTTTAAGTGAATTGTTCGAAAAACAAACTCAACAACTTGCTAGATTACCTGATAAAACTTAAGCGACCTTTTTAAATGCTCTTCTGAACTATGGTGTTTATGTAATTAAAAAAAAAAGTCGAACGGGCGCCCAGCTCTGAAGAACACGAGTCAACATCTCCAACAAACAAAATGCAACTAGCATCAGATACTTGCTCTACGGAAAGTGTTACTTTGATATTGAAAATTTTGTTCCCTCGGCTGCCATGGCAATTGATGCGATACGACTCGATTGTGTCTCACTACCCTGCAGACGCCTTCACACGATGGCCAGATGGGCAAGTGCTTTTGGGTAATGTCAGCTTAGTTTTTATTCCTTGAGCAGTCGAGAACATAACTCTGTGTCTTCCTGAAAAGTTACTAGAACGTTAGCCGTCACGTCAGTTTGCTCAGCAATAATCACTATGAAATTTCAAATTTCTAAATTTGGAATAAATTAGAACTCAGCGTTGAGTTTCTGTGCTATGTACATTAACACACAGATTCGGACGCTTAGCTGAGGAATTGCCGTCATTTGCGATGGTGTGAACCCACCTTTAGTGCGCCATGTTTTATCGTTACCAGGCCAGAGCGTAACGACAGGTCGCAGTTTACAACGGAGCCCACCCTGCGGTGCCACTTCGGCTCAGCCAAACAGATGGAGGCCATCGACAGCAATGTACTCCTCAGACCTCCCCGGTAAGCTCTGCGTCTCTCACATGTACTGTATACCTACTGTTTACACTCCTCGTGTCATTGCTACGGCAGGCTCCTGCCATGCGCTCCATCGAATATGTCCGCCGCTATCTGCGGTAAGCAGAGCTGTTACTAGGCCTCCTGAACTGATGTACAGGCTTGGCTCTGTACGTCACAAAGATGGTCCGTCAGCCACAGTCCCTGGACCAGTTATTACATGCTGTTTGATACTTTTGGTACTTTGCGAATTTCGCCAACTATATCTGCAATCTTTACATAGTTGACAAGAAGTTTTCTATCCAGATGAATCTAAAATATACAATATAAGCATCAAAACTATAAGGCTGCGTCGTATACCTTGTCCGGAGACTGTATGTGACCGGACTATTTTCGAGACACAGACCCAGGCCTGTACTTTAGGAGGCCTCAGCTGTTGTCACTGCTCAGCATGTAACCTAATTACTTTACACAATAGAGGCCTCGACCTTCCTGAAGCGTACGTAATTGCTCTGTCTTCCTTACATCAATTCCTATTAGAATACCGGTCTCTATCAAGGGCAATTCTCTCCCGTGGGAAATTTCGAGATTTCTAGTGGGGGGGGAAGGGCTGACAAGACAGATTGGTAGACCTGAGCTGATACGGACCAGTCATCTCCAGTGTAACCAACGTTAAGGGCCCATCTAATGTGTGAAAATATGGATGTAAACAATTGCATGAGACAGTAAAGTAATTACTTTTTATTGTAGTGTATCAGAAATGTTATATGAAGTAGCTTGCAATAATAATTATATTCAAAACATGGAAAAAAATAATCTACCGGAGAATCAATACTTTTCCTCAACACATGATAGTCTTTCAAAGATGTTAGTATAACTATCGTTGAAGTGAAATTGAAATACCTACTATATTATTGTAGACCGTGAATAGTGCTGAAAGAAGAACACGTTTAAATAATGCATTGTAGCACCCATTACTTCTGAACTATGTTTGTTTTCTGAAATAGTCCGTTTTCAATTGTTTCAGTTAAAACAGATTTCTATGCAGCTTCTTTGGGCTTTTATATTACTTGTTTCCACGTAAATTGACGTCCGTCAGAATATATTTGTCTTTGCCACTAGCCCACTTCTCAATGCGA
Organism: Parhyale hawaiensis; assembly: GCA_001587735.2. NCBI lineage: Eukaryota > Metazoa > Arthropoda > Malacostraca > Amphipoda > Hyalidae > Parhyale > Parhyale hawaiensis. Next base: position 9,035,802 of record LQNS02278127.1, on the reverse strand, counting down.
TTCAGATCCTGCGAATTTCGAGACTAAACAGTTACATATATAGTCCTTTGTATCCCCGTTGAGGCAATGTGCTGCTGAGTCGCTTCTGCTGACTTAGGCCGTGCATTACCTTGCATGAACACCATTCGCTTCAGTTGTGTTCATGGATGACCTTCAAGTCAAAAGAAGAAATATCTTCCAAATTTTTGCAGTGAAAATCTGCATTAATTTTAACCCGTCCGAAATCCGCACGGATCGATATGATGGCTATCTACGATTCCGGCCCACAATATACTGTAACTCCTCCACTACCTGACTGATTAAGAAAACTATTAGGTAGCTCAGCACCATTGCGTCCTTTTGCTTTGGAGTTATCCATGATAGCTATCAGCGTGAGAGAATAGCCCGTATCTGTGCCTATTGTCAGGCTGAGAGGGTAGCTCGTAAGTGTGGCTACAGTCAGTTCGAATGAGTAACACGTAAGCTTGACAACAGTCTGCGTCAGGGGGCAGACTGCGCTGATGCTATGCTGCTACAGACTGTCGGATGTGCCCCCAGTCACAAAAGTTACAGAATAGGGTCGTTATGGTCGTAACGTTCGGAGCAACTTTTTTGTACACTTTGACCTAGATATCTAAAAGTAATGCAGTTAGAATGAAATGATTTTTACCATAATAGTACCAATACCTAGTGTTGCTAATAAGATCATCCCCAGCATTCTGCATTTGTTGATATCCTAGTTATTAATTGCTGAATGCAGCGTTTTGGTCGTAACACGAATGTAACCCCGACTTTCACCGAGTGGTATACCTGTGCCAAACTCTCTGGAAGTATAGCGAAATTTCCAAATCTCTTAACATGGCGTTATTGGTGAATGTCTGAGCTTTCATTCCATGCATAGGTTTCGCAAGCTTTTATTTTGGTTAAGCACTGTGGAATAAAAATTCGTCGTTACGGTCGTAACGAAAAATTTGTCCGGTCGTAACAGTTCGAGAGGCACATTAATAGAAACAATCGATCTCTAGGCAGTTACATCGTTTCATAAAACATCATATTCATAAAATATGATTCACGGCGGCGATCGACGGACGTGCATCGCTGTTTCGGTGTTCTCTGCCTCAAGATGGAAGTGGGTAAGTCAGTGATTTCCTCAAGAATTTTAAATTTACCTTGTCTTAAGTGTTTCTAGCTGACTCTGCAGTGGAAATGGCTAGTGAACAACAGCTGTGGACTTGGCTCGATAATGAAGCTGTTATCAATTCTGTCGGTAATTAAATGCCACCAGAATCCCTTTCTCGTTCACGAATGGATCATTTCTGTAGTAGTGCATCGTGCGCGATGAAAACATAGTAAACAATTGTTCATTAAATGTAATGTTTAGTATCGTTTCTTAAGTTAGAAATTGATGTTGTTTACGATGGTAACAGCATATATTGGCAAATTAGTGCTCAGCTAAATGCTGTTTTTTTCAGTTTTTACTGCCATACATTGCTTTGGCAGTTACCTATATGTATTGATAGGCTACCATAACTACATGTAACACTGCTCTTACAATAAAATAACAGTTTCCCAAATATCGATAGTTACAGTGTGTCAACGAATTGAAATAAAAATGCATTTAATTTTTCCCATGGGCAGATTGACAGCAAAATGCTGGTTTATATTTTTTTAGTTTTTACTGCCACATAGTGTTTTGGCCGCCATATGAACCGTTTATCAAATATCGACAGTAAGAGTGTGACAACCAATTGGAAAAAAATAGGCACAATTTGCCACAACCGACGTTACCAATACGTCAGACTACGAAGGAGAAGATTCTCTAGTTTTGTCGGCTGGAGATGATGTTGCAGAACCGAAGCCAAAAGGTTTTCCTTCTAAAGAGGTGCAAGCTCTGCTAGAAGTGCTCATTAATACACAAAAACAGTCGTTACGGTCGTAACTTTCGGGAGGAGTTGCGACCGTAACGCCCAAAACCGTTACTACCGTAACGCAATTTATACAAAACAGACATTCAGAGGTAAATGACAAAGGGTGCATAGGTACCCCTTATGTGACCTAACGATAGATATGAAGTTATATTGAGCTACTAAAAATATTCACTTGCCTATGTAAACAAACACCATATTTCCGTTACGGTCGTAACATAGAATGTAGAAATTTTCAATTAATTATGAGACATTAACGAGGAGCTTTGAAGTTCCATGAACATAGTAATTACATAGCACAATGACAGCTCATTATTATGTTAAACTGAAAGTTTGCTCATAAGCCTTTTACTTAGGGAGGCAAGGTTGTGAAAAGTTAGTTATTTCAAATTACACATATTTACCAAAATGCGTCATGTTTGACAAGCTCTTGAAAAAAAGTAATTTGATATTTTTAAAGTTTCTCTTTGGATTATTAAAGCAGAGGTCTTTAGCTTTGATTTGGTGCATATGAAAGCTTCCTTTGATGAATTTTCGATTTTTAGCCTCAGGTTGACATTAGCGTGGAATGACCCAGTATCAGAGGTATTCCTATAGTCACAAGCGTTACAGGTCAGATATGCCCCAGTCGCAAGAGTTACAAAGGGTCAGACGTGCCCCAGTCGCAAGAGTTACAGAGGGTAAGACGTGCCCAGTCGCAAGAGTTACAGAGGGTCAGACGTGCCCCAGTCGCAAGAGGTACAGAGGGCCAGACGTGCCCCAGTCGCAAGAGTTACAGACGGCCAGATATGCCCCAGCTGCAAGAGTTACAGAGGGTCAGACGTGCCCCAGTCGCAAGAGTTACAGACGGCCAGACGTGCCCCAGTCGCAAGAGTTATAGACGGCCAGACGTGCCCCAGTCGCAAGAGTTACAGAGGCACATAGGTACCCCAGTCACAAAGTTCCAGAGGAACAGCTGTCCCACAATCACACAAGATATAGAGGTCCAGAAGTGCTCAGTCACATGAGTACAGAATGCCAAGGACTATGGCCTTCATCTATCTACTCGCGTGGCCGTGCTGTAAGTGGCCACAGGAGCGCACGTGGCCGTGCCGTAGGTGGCCACAAGAGTGCACGTGGCCGTGCTGTAGGTGGCCACAAGAGCGTACGTGGCCGAGCTGCAGGTGGCCACAGGTACGCTACGTTCGTGTGTCTGCCGCTAGAGAACCGCAGGTAAGCAGCCCTGGATCCGGATGCTGCTGACATGAGCCTTTGCTCTTCATATGTTTCCCCTGGTCGTTCGTTCTTGTTGCTCATTTCATTCACTGCCTGTGCCAAGTGTGAGGGGCTATGTTAGCCAACGTGTGTGCTTTCCTTTAGTATTTATTATTATAGATCGCCTTCAAGGGAAACAAAAATCAATCAAACGTTTTGCTGTACATAAAATTCTACTCTTAACTAAACAGAACGGTTTAGCAACTGCAAGTTTTTTTATTAATTTGAATGTAGGGCTCCATGGGACTTGGCTCTAATACTTTTGGCCTGAAAAGGCCCCAGGCCGTGAGCTGGTGGCTGCACAGCCTAAAGAAAAGCAGCAGAGTCGCATCCCAGTGCCACCTAAACCTTTTGCCCCTCAGCTCCTGCTGACGCTTTTCGTTGCCTCCAAAACTCAGCAGCAGTTGTTCATCCATGATTATGCACTCGGCGCGATATAGGCAGTGTGCCACGCTAGTAAAATTTCTACTACTACTGTTCATCCATGACGTGCAACTGTTCGCTGGCTATACTTTGGATTCGTTGAAAGTTCGTCATACTAGGTCAAGGTGACGTTATGCACGCTACCCTCCTTGTGTGGCGGTAATGCTGCATTACGTGACCTGCGAAAGGGCTGGTTTGCCATGCACTTTTACTAAGCATAATTTCTCTAAGCGAGTGAACTTTGCAGCATCAGTGCCAGTGGCCCCTCGAATATGGCGGGACATTTTACAGCCCAACCGTGCAGCCCGAAAGATGAAGCTATTAGAATATTTCCATGCATCTGCATCGCCCCCATTTCTGATTGGGGCCCGTACTTCGCAAGGGCCACCAATATGTTCCCAGTGTCTGGCAACAATCCGTGCATTTGCAATCACAGTAACTCCCTCTTAGATTTTTCAAGCATATATATATGATTGATTGTGAGGTACTCGAATCTCCTTCGAATTTAGAATATTTAAAGGAGGGTGAGTCTGTTATGGTAGTTTAGTGTTTGCATGCCTCAAATTTTAGCAATAATCAATCTCTGGATAGCCTCCAGATATTCTAGGTCTTTTCGTTGATTCGGAAACCAAAGTGGTAAACAGCATTCAATCCTGGACAGTACTAGTTGTTTCTACAAGAAGATCATCAGATATATCTGCCTTTCATAACGAGAAAGATCAAAGCATTATCCTTTCCAATTTTTACTTATGGTTACAGCTCTAGCCACACGGTTCTCAAATGTGGCATTATCTTGCATTCTCACTCCGAAATCCTTTTCGTTATTTCTCTCCAATCACTCATCGTGCAATATCTTGATTCAATATGAGAGAAGTTTTCCAACATCGAATTTTGTTTCGCTGAATGTCGTATTTATGTCCGAAGACCACCGAAAGAAGCTTAATAAATCTGATTCGACGTTGCGTACATCTACCACTGACGACAGAGCTGCTAACATTTGTGTATCATCCGCAAGCGAAGAGGTAACCGCAACTTTGTATCGGCGCCTCTTGTCTTTGAGCATGACGAAGAAAATTGGATCAAGCACTTTCCCTTCGTGTACTCCACAGAGTACCGACTGCCATTGAAATATTTTTATCAATAATTACACTATAGATACTGTTTGTCATCAACGCTTCGACCTAACAAAGACTTTGTTCACGAATGCATATATTAGTGAGCTTGTGTTATGATATTCCGTGATCATCCTTCTGAAATGACCTAAAAACTTTAAATAAATGAGAACCGCATATATGCCTTGGCCCAGTGAATCTAGAATAGGGACGCAATGCCCTAGCAGTTGAGATCGATATGGTGGATTGTTTGTGTCGGATACCATATTAATGTGATATAAGTGAAGAATTAATGCACTACATGGCTCACTAAGCACTTTCGGTTTCACTCTTTCAAGCGTCTTCGCTAGGGAGTTGTACTAGAGTACCCAGCCTTCAAAAATGTTGGCAATAATTTTGTAACAAATATTTTTATTGTTCTTGCTTACTCTGTGCATGTCGCTGCAAAGTATGCCACATACCTGCAGGCTCGATCTTCTGTTGTGCCACGGAAGTTGAAAAGTTGAAAGTGGAAAAGAAAACATAAACATTTTCTATGTGCACACAGTTCAAAAGAGGTTACAACAATTGTGCATTCATACTTGGAGAAAATTTTAGCAACCCGCGACTATGTCTCACCTTAGCGATCGATATATGCCCGCCAATTGGTAGTGTACCATCTTGCTATGTGGCATCAGAGTAGAAAATCAGGAGTCACGACGGAACAGTAAGTTTAAGACTCAATTGGAAGAACTAATTCCTATCGTAATAAAGGAGAAGCAAAGAAAAGGGACTTGGTTATCTCTTTACTTTTAAAGCAAATTCCGATTCGGTAATGACCCGGGACCCCATCCGTTAGTTCAAATGAAATATATATAATTGACGGTCGGACAGAAAAACTTTCAAACTTACATAGACATAGAAAGAAAATAGTTGAAGAATCGCTTATTAAATTAAGCACGTCCCCATGCAGCAGCTGGGTGCACATTACCCGTCTCACAAGTTGGCAGAGGTCTTTCCTTCAGAAAGGGTCAAACTTGGAGTTTCTTGAGAACCCGCCACCTTGTGGCAGCTATACTTGGCCCCACGTTCGGCGGCGAAAACATTTTGTTGACGTATTACCACGAATGGATACGAAGTCAAAGAAATAAGTTAATGTTTTCCCGCTCCCAACACTTGGAAAACCGCACTGCTAACATTTAAAGCAGGGATCTTCGGAAACATTAATGAATCATATTTAATAAAGCATGTGACACCGGATGGAATAACAGATTATAATGACTAGTGCCTTGACGATGAAAACTGAATTATAACTATAAACGGGCTCTCAAGAAACCTGCTCGGAAAGATCTTAGGAGAAACTAAGGCAAAAAAAAACTTTAAAGACCGAGGTTAATAGCAGTACAGCGGAAGACAGACAGCAGCAAGTAGTAGAAGAAACATTCCGTAGAATAATTGTTATAGTGGATGCAGGGGTATGTGTACCCGAGACCGACTGGCAATCGTAGATTTAGTGTTATTGGCATTCAGCTTCATACTCCAGGCCAAGCACCATGCACTACTGCGCGATAGGTCCCTATTCAGATACTGGGTGACAACATTACGCAAGTTGGGGGTAGATATCACTGCTATCAGAGTGGAATTGTCAGCATAGTTGATCATTGTGTTCTCTACCGAAGAGAGCAAGTCACTAGTATACAGAACGAATAGCAGCAGGCCAAGTACGCTACCTTGAGGAACACCAGACTTTACCGCGACTGAGGCACTCAAAAAACCGTCAAGAGCCGCACTCTGCGCTCGCTAAGGGACAAAATCACAAACGATTGATAGAACTGTACCACCCACACCAAACAACGCTAATTTGTACAATAGACCACTGATGTTGACCCAGTCAAGCGCCGCGCTACAGTTCAACTGTACGAGGCGTGCCTCAAACCTACAATAGAGCGCAGACTGTAAATGGTGTGACACCGACGGTATCACGGATCCACTAGTGTGTAAATAAATAAGAAGTTGTCATCGTTCTTTCACCTTTCTGCAACATAGCCTGGCGAACTTGTTATTTTGTATCGAAGATAAAGCTTACAATTGAATACTTGGACGAACTCATAGAAAAACCACACACCAACCAAAAATCTAACACTAATGCTTGAAGTCCACAACTACAATTAAGGGATAAAATTTCGCTTTAAGCTGAAACTTTTTGAAATATCCCTTTCTTAACAACAAAAAAGGAAAACGGCATCCGTTTTTTTTTCGTACTTAGCTTTTATCTATCTGGCTTTTTACCAGTGTATTTTACGCACAACATCAATTGCAAATTTGGCCACTGCAGCAGTAAGGGAGTTAGTGTAGAAGTTCATACTGTTGAGAGCAAGCCGTGTTCTCCAATGCTGATCAAGTTTGTAAACCAAAAAGTTCAAGTCTGTACTCCCACACGGCCAACGTACATTCTGGCCGCCACAGCTGAATGAGCCAAATCAAATCAATCAAATCAAAATCATGTATTTCTCCCCGTAGGAAGGTATTCATACAATAGTTCTATTACAATACATGTTCAGTACACTAGTGTAAAACAATAAGCAAGGAGTCGTACTCACTAGGTTGAGAATTGACTGTACAACTCTACTTCACAACCTACTGTTCGTACAAGAAAAAAAAAGAAAGAATGTTTATTTCTTCTTATACGAATTTTTTTTTTTTTTTTCATAAAATAATTCTATTAAAATACTTGCTGAGGAGACTAGATTAAAACATCTCAATGAGCCTTACAGATTAGGGAGCAGAATTATAGCACTGTTCTGTACAACGTCCTATGATAGCAATAGGTTCACAGTTCACACACAGGTATATTGTGAATCAACTAACACATCATGTTAACTTCGAGACTAAAAATAGGTGACATTAGGAAAACATAAAATTATAAATACAATAAAGAAGAAAAGAGAAGTCAGAAAAAAAGTAGAAGCGAACATACAGCTGTAAAAGATTTTTAGGGGTGCCAGGTGTGGACAAGGTGGGGAACCCTTGTTGTAAAGCAAACGAATAAAAGTATATAGTGAAGCTTATGCTAATATTTGGTATTATAAGTGAAGTTATAACTCATGTAGTATCAGAATAAAATGCTTTTTTTGTTACATCGAAGAGAGCTTGTAGACAATAACAATAAGATTTTCAACTTTCCGATGCGTGGAGGTAGTCTTTTTTTTTTTTTTTTTTTCTCAACACTAATGCCCACGTTACAAAACACTGAGGGGCAATCAGACAACGGCTTCCAAACTGCACACGGTTAAACACAGGAAACAGCAAATTCAATCATTTTAGAGCAGGAGTTCTCAACCGGGAGCGGACGCATCCCCTCGAGGTGAGCTCTCAAGTCAAGGAGGGCAGTGAAACCTTTGATTATTTCAACGTCATGTAGAAATGAACTCGAATTTGCGGCGCAAATTGAGACCATTTAAATTCTTCGTCATCATAAGAGGTATTATTAT
>LQNS02278127.1:8981075-8991295 GCA_001587735.2 Parhyale hawaiensis | reverse complement strand
AGCTTAGGTCTCCTTAAATAAAAATAAAAAAATTGTTAGGTATCCATTAAAGATTTTATTAGGCTTTTGAAAATGGGAGAAGTATCCCGAAACGTCAAGTTTTAATTATTAGTTCGTGTCGACTTTTTCAATTTTTTAATTTACCAAAGGATAGTAATGTTAAATTTATGCTACACGTCCACTTTTTCGCTAATCACAGCCAGTGCTAAGCACTAAAGCGTTAATTCGTTCAGGGTGGGCTTGAAAATTTGAGATTTCAGTTATTAATGAGAACCAATTTTCGGGCAGATCAACTTTCTATACTCTCACTTTCATTTCGCTAACCACCTAAACTTCATACAAACTAGTGAACATTTAAAAGTTTTAATTAAAAACATTAGTTTATTAAGACTGCAAAAATACGTTCCATTTACTGCTTTTGATTATCCTTGCTCATGGCTATGATTCCGCTCCAGAGGTCACAGTTTCTGGACAACTCGATGTTCAATTTCAAACATTGAAAACTATTGAACTGCGATCGCGTTCACTTTTTCTACGGCAAAGCCGGATACCTTAGACCGGAGAATCGCCCAAAAGTTTTTGCCGCTTCTTCACTACTCTCTTCCCCACTTCCAAGTTCGCTCTACGTGAAAGCTGCATTTGAAAACTGTGTGCATACTGCAGTTTCGTTTGCATATCCATGAGATAATATGAACTCCGATAGGCAATCTCTCGAAAAAAAAAATATATCGACATAAACGTTCCACTTCTTCATAACTGCTTGAACATCATGATTCCATCGTAAAGATAAGTATTGTGTCAAGGACAGAATGTGGACGAAATATACTTAGATTTTGCTAAGGCTTTTGTTTGACCGCAGAATCCTAGTGTTGAACCTTTCCCGTGGCAAATGTATTCGATGGCTTGAAACATTCCTACCAAATAGAACTTCAAGTGTAATCGTCAACAACAAAGTGTCATCATGACAGCCGGTACTCGGTGGAGTACTACAAGGCATCTGTGGGCCTGTACTTTTTCTAATCTTGAACAATGACATGGGGAACGGCTGAAACTATGCAGTCCCTTCGTCATTCGCTGACAGTACACAAATACTAGCTGCAGTGCAATCTGTGGAAGATGTACTGCAGATCCGTGCAGCAAGATTTGGAAAGCATCTGCCAAGGCATGGTTGGTAATGTACCGTCTGCAGTACTTATAATGATAGTTCTAGAGAATAGATCCATGCACACGAGTTGAGAGTCAAGGTATGTACAGGCGGGTAACTCCTGTCAGAGTGATGTCAGGAGGAATAATGCTGCTGAAGGCATGTTCTTCACCCTTTTTAGCATGCCTGAAGAGCCTGCGACATGGGGACGGCACAGTAGAAATTAATATGACTTGTAATGAAATAAAATTCGAGCTACTCAGATTCGGAAAAAATCAAACACTATTTGAATCCACACTATATACCACCAACAATAGGCATGGAATTTAAATACAGTTTTAAAGGATCTTAGAGTGAGAATGCAAGAATTATCACTGTTGGAAGAAGATGGAGGGGATGAATTTTACGAACTTTCTCGTCACGCGAAGTTGAGATGATGCTCACACTATGGAAACTGTTCTTCCGAGAATAGAATAGTGTTCCCCACTTCGAATGCCGAGTACGAGAAATAGGCTATAAACCAACTTGAAGCTACCCGAATATCGTTCACGGCCAAAATTCGAGGCAAGCAAGGGTATGATTAATACAAACGGCTTAGCCGTCTCAAATTCTCTTCACTGTAACGAAGATTCAAACTATTTACAATCATATATGTATGGAAAATTCTGGAACGTATCAGTGTAAATCGATTGTCGCCAGACTCTCAGAAAGAACTGGTAGGATTAGTGATATACGTATCCCAAATAAAGATGGTGGCAAAGCCGTGGCGACAAAATATTCTAAAGGCTTCACTGTACGGGGAATAAGATTTAACAAAATGCCTCGGTATATTCGAACGCCACGGATATGATAAGGTTGACCACGGAAAATGCAAATTCAATGAGAATCCAACAAATTAAAAACATTGCTGGATTCTCATTTAAGAAGAATACAAGATTAACAATGCGTGCATTGTGGAGATAATTCGCTGCTGCCTCCTTTTTTGGTCGTTAACTGCGGTCCCTCAGCAGATACCCAGCATCGTGACTCCACACACGTGTGGTGATGTGCGGAACGTCACCTGGACTTAGTCCGAAGACCCACAAGGTACGTATAAACATCTTCAACTGAGGGAAATAAGCCTTTTCGTGAATGATCTACCGAATGATTAGAAATCCTCACTTTAAGTCTCTTCAAATATTACCCCTCCACAGCTGCTTGCCAACAACACTTTTCGAATCCAACTTGAGCGAACTCTCCATAACAAGCATCTGCTCATGCCCGTACCACTTTATAATGTTGCATTGCATAAAATCAATATTTTACACGTCATGAATTTTTTAAACATTAACCCCTTACTACGATTAACCACTAACACCGCAACTACCAAGGAATAACAATAACAACGTTTTTAACGTTATTTTTACTCACTGGCAGATACAATATAAGTTTCTTTTCTGTCTCTTCTGTCTTTCCGCTCCGGCCAACCTTCGCGTAACGAATGTAGGGAAGGACACACGTGTCTGAAACAACGAACAGAGCTGCTTCGCAGCTTCGAAACTTGCTACAGGTGTCTCCACGCTTAGGTGTCAGCGTACTTGACGCATTCACCGGTTGGCAGATGGTGGGATGCCTTTTCAGAGATAGTGCTTTGCACAGCGAACCAGATACGCTACAGCAGTGTGTCAGCCAGTCGTCTCGGTCTTTCCCTTGCCACTGAATCACTGATGCTCTGCTAAGATGATGGGCCAAAGATTGTGCACCTTTTTCCCACTCTAAACTTCTTTGCGCAAGTTTCTCCCTCTGCAACTTTCTTCCTGTGTATCTTCTTCTACTGCAATTTCTACCTGTGCATTATTCTCTACTATTAAGTCCCCCGGCGATGGGGCCGTGGCTTCAGGGCAAGCAGAGGATGCCGCTGGAAGCCCTTAAGTAGGGCCCGGTGGGCTTCTCTCGGAGAGTGGTCGCTGATTGACCGGGATTGGATCGGCGGTCACCTTCGGCAGCACCGCGAGTGACTGGGCAGCCCTGTTTAGGAGCCGCACTGCCCACTCCATACGGGGCGGGGTTAGAAAAGGTACCCTGAACATTGCACCTTCCACTTTTCCACGGACAGGATGCCGCACTTGTCGTGACATCCCATTATACGGTCGACAATGGGAATTTAAAAACAGTGTACGCCACAGATTTACGGTGGTAACTTGGGATGTCCGCACCTTGTTAGATGTGCATAGAACCAACCGACCACAGAGAAGGACGGAATTGATAGCTGAAGAGACACGGGGTGGACATTGCCGCAGTGTCAGAGACGAGGCTGGCGGACGCGGTGCCTTCTCCGTAGGACATGTTACAGCTTCCCGCAGTTCCTGATGACGAGATTTATTATTATTTTTTTCTTCTTCTTCTTTTCTAAAGTTAGATCGGCTCTCAATACTTCCCCCCTCTGTTTCGGGAGGTGGGCCGCTCATTGAGGTGGCCGACGTGGCCGACCTATACCACGAGGCCTCTACCTTCTCCCGTACGTGCGAGAGACCGTGGAAGAGACCGCCTGCACGGGCGTAAAGTAATCGAACTGTGTAATTAGAGATAAAATGAAAACGTTTTACAAAATCTGGCCAATCTTAGTGCATTTTACATTGTTTAGTATGCCTAGTTTTAGTATTAGATTTTCCTCATCTTTATCATAGAATGAAAACGTTAAACAAAATCTGGCGTCTAGCAAATTCTGTCCCATGTGTTAGCTTTATGAATAAAAATACAAACACTCATGTGACAGTGTTAGCTTTAAGACTAAAAATTAAACACTCGTGGTGCTGCGCCCTCCTAATATATTGTGTACTGCATCCATATGGGAAAATGATTTATTTTTACTCTGCTTCTTTGCTAAAATTCTTAAGGTAACCGTGACAGACACTCTGTCGAGCATAGCAAANTTTTCTGAACGTGATCTCTGATTACTTTTCTTTTCTAATGCCCCCACAGGCTGTATGACGTCAATGAACCCTTGTCTATCACAAATAGGGAAATCACGGTTATATAATGAAACAAATTGGAAATATGCAGCGTCTCTTTCACTGTAATATAATTTTTCTATTCTATTTTATTTCAAATATTTTTTATTATTATTTCTTGTAATACATGTCTGTTCTATATTCACTCCTGAACATGGTTAGCTGGTTTATATATTCTACATTTCCCATCGCACTTTTTTCCTCTTTTTTTAATCCCTGTTAACGAACCGTTTACTAATACGCTACGACTTGCCCTAGCCCACTTTAGGCTGCATGTTGTATTTTATACTCTCAAAAAAAAAAAAATTCGCCCCAGCTCTGTGTAACCAATGCTCCTCTCAACGGAAAATAGTGTCAATATCATCATCTCCTTATTAAGATGCAGGCATTGCACTAGTAGATACTTGCAAACTTAATGCCGATTGTCTCTTATGTTAGTACTAAGCATGAAAACCTCAGGATGCTGTGTCCTAACTTTGTTGGACACAGTCTCCATATGAGGAATAAATGTGTTTTGTTTTGTTTGTGTCCCTGGAGGATCATGGCAGCGGCTACACGGTATTCTTGAGCGGTCGGCCTAGAGACGACTGACGCATTCACGGAAGGGGTTTCATTGCACGCAGCAGTCTGCTTGGCTTCCTGAAAGAACTGCACGTTAGCCATGGTGAGCGCCTGATTACGTATAGGTTCCCCTAACTCGTGCGCAACATGTCATCCATGTGTCTGCTTATCCGCCGACACTAGACACCGATGACTAATGAAATCATCCGAGAGTCCCCAACGATGACAAGTTGCTCCTCATGGGTGACTTTAACGCCAGAGAGGATAGCGACCAGCATCTGTGGGAGGAGGTGTTGGGTCGCCATGGTTTGGGGAAGTGTAATTCGAACGGCCACAGACTTCTCACCTTGCGTTCCGAGCATCAACTTACAATTACTAACACCAGATTCCAGTTGAAAGACATGCACAAAACCATTTGGAAGCATCCCCGATCCCGAAAGTGGCACTTGATTGACTACATCATAGTGAGGCAGAGGGATCTGAAGTGTCGCGAGACTGAAGTGACGCGAGTAATGAGAGGTGCCGGTGGCAACACTGAACACCGGCTGGTTCGCTGCCAACTATCTCTCCTGCTGAAGCCGAGGCCGAGGAACGGGCCAGCCCGCCCTCGTCTGAATGTTTCCTGGTTACGGGACCAAACTAAGAGGGACGTTCTCAGACGCGAGATGAGAGACGGTCTCCGGGGGGCAGGAGTGGCGTACTGCACCAACACAGAGCAGCTGATGGGAAAGTGGGATCGCCTGTCTGGTGGCTTGCTGGCGGGAGCTAAGAGAGCTTTAGGTACAAAGCAAAAAAGAACAGAGATTTGTTTGACGCGTCTGATCTAGAAATAAAAGCACTCATAGATGAAAAAAGTCGGTTGCACGCGGCGACTCTGGATGGAGGTTCGTTTGAACTGAGAGCAAGATACTCAGAGATGAGATCGAGAGTGCAGAGGAGGCTCAGGGAGGAGGAAGCCTGGCGGGTGGAGCTGGCTGAAAGAATGCAGATGCACGCGGACACTGGCAACATGCGGGGTTCTATAGCGCCTTCAGGGCAGCCTACGGGCCCACGTTTAGGGCCCCGACGCATGTGAGGAGCAGTGATGGCGCAACATTGTTCACCGATAAAGAGGGCATTTTGAGCAGAAGGGTGCAGAACTTCAAGGATCTGCTGAATGTAGGAAGTCAAACAACTGATCCAGATGTTCTTGATGAAATGCCAGAAACCCCTGTGATGATAGAAATAGACCACCCTCCAACGAAACCAGACGTGCACAATGCTACCGTAGGACTCAAGAAAAATAAAGCGATGAGACCTGGCGGTGTTCCTGCTGAGGTGCTAAAGAACGGGGGTGAAGTCCTCGTGGACGGTCTTTCCGATCTATTTGCCAATGTCTGGAACAGTGGATGCACATTGCACACCCCAACAGTAAAGGACGCTGACGAGGCTGGCGACCGTGCTGTTTTCTGGAATAGCAGGGGCATATACTTGCTGCCTACTGCCGGTAAGGTCCTCGCCCGTGCGCTGTTGGTGCACCTGCTTAACACGTGGCAGATGATGTACTTTCTGAGGCCCAATGTGGATTTAGGCGTGACAAGAATACTCGGGATAAGATTTTCTTGGCGAGGCTGCTGTAGGAAAAATGCCGCGAGCAGTATCTCTCTCTCTCTCTCTCTCCATGTTCATGGTGTTCGTAGGCCTGGCCAAGGCCTTCGACTCGGTCTCCAGAGAGCTGTTGTGGCAGGTGCTCAGGAAGCAGGGCTGTCCTCCGCGCTTTCTTGCCGTCGTTATGTCCCTGCATGACGGGGCGAGGGTCTTTCAAATGGGTGACGGGTTACAACCTTTCACCGTGGCTGCTGTACAGGCCCCTGTCCTGTTTAACTTATTTTTTGACTCTGTCACACGGGTTGCCATGCAAGACATTCGTCCAGAGGTCTACATATCAGTGTCGTATAGATTGGATGGCAGCTTATTTAACGTCCGCAGACTCAAGGCCGGGACCCTTGCGCAAAGGGTCAACGTTCTTGATGTACAGTATGCCGACAGCGCTGCCATCGTTGGCTCGACTAGCGAAGGCTTGCAGCGCTCATTAACCCACGAGTTCGCCGTGCCCACTGAGATGGGCGCAGAATTGGCAATGTTCTGTGCTATGTAAATATTTGAGTTATTGGTGGAATAACGGTTTTCTTTTATTGATCGAAAGAAAATTTACTCTATTTTTGCAGGGAAGTGGTTTCATTTCAACTCAGTGTTAACTGGGCTTTCGATTAATTCGATTTATTCGATCGATTCGATTGATTCAATTAATTCGATTATTCCGATTTATTCGATTTTTTAGATTGATTAGATATATCCGATTATTTCGATTAATTCGATTAATTCGACTAATTCGATTATTTCAATTGCTTCGATTATTTCGATTAATCGGATTATTTCGATTATTTCAATTATTTCGATCATTTTCATTATGTGGATTAACTTGATTATTTCGATTACTTCGATTTATTCGATTAATCCGATTTATCCGAGTAATTCGATTTATTCGAATAATTTGATTTATTCGAATACGTCGATTCATTCAAATAATTCGATTTATTCGAATAATTCGATTGATTCGAATAATTCGATTTATTCGAATAATTCGATTGATTCGAATAATTCGATTTATTCGAATAATTCGATTGATTCGAATAATTCGATTTATTCAATTCATTCAATAATTTCAATAAATTTCATTAATTCGATTTTTTTCGATTAATTCGATAAATTCGATTGAATCTATTAATTAAATTATTTTGATTATTTCGATATGTTCGATTTATTCGATTCGAATGGTTCGATTGATTCTTTTAATTCGATTAATTCGATCGGATCAATTAATGCGATTAATTCGATTAATCCGATAAATACGATTGATTCGATTTATTCAGTAATTTCGATTATTCCGATTAATCCGATTGATGTGATTGATTCGATTAATTCGATTAATCCGGCAATTTCTATTATTTCATTTATTTCGATCATTCCTATGGTGTCGATTAATTTGATTATTTCGAATAATTCGATTTATTCGATGAATTCGATTTATTCGATTAATTCGATTTATGCAATCGATTCGATTGGTTCGATTAATTCGATTAACTCGATTTATTCGATTGATTCGACTGATTTGATTGATTCGATCGATTTGATTGATTCGATTATATCGATTATTACGATTTATCCGATTAATTCAATTATTTCAATTAATTCGATTATTCCGGCAATTTCCATTATTTCATTTATTTCGATCATTCCTATGATGTCGATTAATTTTATTATTTCGAATAATTCGATTAACTCGATGAATTCGATTTATTCGATTAATTCGATTTATGCAATCGATTCTATTGGTCCGATTGATTCCATTAATTCGATTTATTCGATTGATTCGATTATATCGATTAATTCGGTTATTTCGATAAATTCGATTGATTCGATTGATTTGATTGATTCGATTAATTCTATTAATTAGATCGGATCGAATAATTCTATTAATTCAGTTTAATAATTCGAACAATTCGATTGTTTTGATCAATTCGATTAATTCGATTAATTTGATTGAGTTCACTGATTCAATTGATTTAATTGATTCGATTAATTCGATCGTATCGATTAATTCAATTAATCCGATTAATTCGATTAATCCGATTAATTCGATTAATCCGATTAATTCGATTAATCCTATTAATTCGATTGATTCGATTGATTTGATTGATTCGATCGATTTGATTGATTCGATTAATTCGATTATTACAATTAATCCGATTAATTCTATTCTTTCGATTATTTCGATTAATTCGATTATTTCGACTATTTCAATTATTTCGATCATTTCGATTATGTCGATTAATTTGATTGTTTCGAATAATTCGATTCAATTCGATGAATTCGATTAATTTGATGAATTCGATTTATTCGATTAATTAAATTTATGCGATCGATTCGATCGGTTCGATTGATTCGATTAATTCGATTGATTCGATTGATTTGATTGAGTCGATTGATTCGATTAATTCAATTGATTTGATTAATTCGATTATATCGATTAATGCGATTAATTCGAGTATTTCGATCAATTCGATTGATTCGATTGATTTGATTGATTCGATTCATTCGATTAATTCGATCGGATCGATTAATTCGATTAATTCGATAGATTCGATTGGTGCAATTGTTTTGATTGATTCGATTAGTTTGATTAATTCGATCGGATCGATTAATTCGATTAATTCGATTTATCGATTTATTCAATAATTTCGATTATTTAGAATTATCCGATTAATTCGATTAATTCGATTGATTCGCTTAATTCAATTAATTCGTTTAATTCGATTTATCCGACGTTGCAATATGTGTGCCTCATTGGTCGGTCCTAGGACCAATATTATTCAATATATACATTATTGATATGATTTTCGATGTTATTTCTACGCAGCTATTTGCTGATGATGCCGTTTTTCATCTAAATGACTATAATTTTAATGTAGCCGTTGGAAAATTACATAGATTTAATGATCTTTTACTTTAATGGTTGACTTCTAATAATGCAAGTAAGGCAAAATTAATGGTTTTTAGTCCCAAAAAAGTATTGTTTTTACCTGATGTATATCTTAATAGAGAGCAACCGGATTGGGTCGAGTCGTTTAAGTATCTACAGTAGGTGTTATAATTGAAGGGCAGAAAGGGAGAGTAGGCTACTCGCAAAATGCGGGAAATCGGGTGGTGTGACCGGAAAAATGGGCTATTGTCCATTAGCCTATTTTCAAGGGCAAGTTTCCATGCAGGACAGCTCAGAAGTGGACTACGGTCAGTAGGTCACTTCCGTGGGACAAGTATGAGAGGAAAGCTGACAACGATAGTGGGCTACTTGCAGCGCGGCAATCGTTGGCCACGCCCCTCTCTCTGATTGGCTGAGAAAAATATCACCTGATGACTCGGGGAGTTCCCATTTTCTCGTCGACAAACTCATTTCCAAGTCAGACTGAGGAATTCGTTAGCGTGCATGAAAATATTCAGTTCAAGTGTGCTGTGATTACAATTATTGCAGTTATTAGGCTTTTGTTGCAGCAGCTGGCGTATCTATTTTGCGCTTAGCGCTTATTTTGTTAGTTGCTATCTATGCTTGTATCTTTTCTCTCACCCGTTCTCATGCAACACTTAACACTGTAGTCATTTTCAGCAACACATGCATTGTTGTTCTCAACTGAATAGCGTGGCGTGCTGAGTGGAAGTTACGAACTTGCACTCAGCACGCCAGTCTTTCATAATTAACGAACCACGTGCAGTCGTGCATTGCAGCTCGCAGCTCTGCCCTGAGTTGGAGCAACGCAAACACCTAACGCTTCTCATATAGCTATTGTTGTTGTTGCTTTCGTCTTTTGGGAGGCTTCGGGAACTAGCCCATATAGCCTCCAGTCTGGAAATTCTTGTTATTTGTCACTGAAACTTGCTCCTCAAAGGCAACAATCGCTCCCTTCTCCGCACCAGAGCTGCAACAGAAA
>LQNS02278127.1:8960708-8975988 GCA_001587735.2 Parhyale hawaiensis | reverse complement strand
GCCCACCCTACCGACCTCCTTCCTACCTCTCTGTGGGACAGCCCTTTGTCTGTGACTGACTTCTTGTGCTCCCTGCCTTCCTTCTCATACCTTCCGCCACACGCCCGACCCCCTCCGGAGCCGCCCCTACGTAACCACAACAACAACATGTTCAGTATTTCGACAGAAATATATTTACTGGTGTGGTATCTGGGCATTTTTTTTTTATTTTGTCTTGGACAGGCAAAACTAGACAAGGTGCAAAAGTCCAACGCAGCCACACCATGACAATCAGTCGGTGATGTAGATCCCAACCAGCCCCTGTGGTGTGCATTAACATCACCAACAAAAGCAAACGCTGACTTGGGATCCGTGCTCTGGATCGAGGCCATCGCCGTCAATAAACAGTCATAAAGAGAATCATCAGTTGCAGGGCTCCGATATAAAGAGAATAAATAATAATTATACAGTCGGCCACACACCCTTACAACGATGATCTCATGACAAGCGCATTCGTGCACTGACTGCCGCCAAGCACAGAATCCGCCCCGGACATAAACGGCCTTTCCACGGTATCCAGGCCCCGATCCACACAGCCTTCGAAAAGGGGACTGAAAACCCGCCAAGGAAAGCTCAGCGTCGTGCCTTCTGCCAGCCACCAAAGTCTCGGAGTCAGTACACAACATACACACTACGGGACACAAAGTCGAGCTCTGCAAAGTTTGCATACAGTCCTCTAATATTACAATAGAGGAGACGACACCCCCGAGCCCGACCCGGTCCCGGGTTGCTTTCCACATCCTCACAAAGTAAGAGAAAAAATAAAAGAACATAAATATACAGTAATGTGCACATGAATACAGAAATATACAAAGGAGAAGAAACAAAGAATCCCATTAACAACGAAGATGATATAAGGCATAACAAAGAAAAAAACAAACCGACAGTAACAATAGCTACGAAAGCGGCCAGCTGTCTACACGCCCCAGACCCTGCCATCACCAATACGGGCTTTGGCCGAAAAGAAGAAGAAGAAGAGAAAGAAAAGGAAAAGAGCATTAGGTGGTACTACTTTATGGAAGAGAGAGAGGCGCAGACTGCGGAAAACTGAGTACCCAGCTATGGCACCAACCTGTTTATCTCCTCTCAGGGATGCCGTTGGACCAAACGGCCTCATCCGCCTTTAGAGTGGCATTTCCTTCGACTCAGGGGCTACCCAGAGTCCCAAACCCAAAGCCAGCTCATACAAACAAAGAGGCGTCCGGTGGCCGGACAAAGGGGGCGGCCTGATATCGCAGGTTAAAATACCTGCTACTTCTCTAAGCTTCTATTTCGCGGCACGCAGACGTTAGTTGATTTTTCTCTGTTTTCCTACTGTACGTTTTCCTTTGCTGCTTGAGGTTTTGATTGCTCGAGGTACGGTAGGACTTTACCTATGTTAGCATGTTATTTATCATATTGGTGATTGAGCTCTGGTTGCAATTTGTAGTATAACCATTGTTACAAGCCCTTTGGCCAGGTTAGTAATCATGAAATGATGTGGCTCTACCACGCTGTTAAGCTGGTAAATTCTCTGTACGAATGCAGCACAGTTCTTAATCTCTTGTCTATTACCTGTGCTCTTGTGTGAGAACGAGTTGCTCAATGTCATTCGTGTCTGCAGGTGTAGGCTGAGTGTATCCAGTTATTCTCAGTGTACGTGGCCACTTATAATTGTAACTGGGCCTAATCACTGGGCTGAACTTTGGCTACTTTGTTTGTACTTGTACGCTTGTAAAGCTAACTTTGTGAGCCCATTGTGTTCTTAATAGTTGGAGTGAAAGCTGCTGGAGGCTTTTTTCACAGCATCACAGACAAATTCGGGTAGGTACGGCGCCCTGGTTTAACGTCTTCTCATTTCCTTCATAGTGCCTTTCACCAATACTTTTTTAACTGAAACTCTATTTCTATCTCAACTCATTAAACTACCGCTCCTGACCGGCCAGCAATTTAACCTGCACTTTTACACACAACTCAGAAAAATGGTTGTCATCAGTTACAGGAAGTTTGAGCACTAACTGTTCTTATGACTTCTCTCGTGTTCAGAATAAGACACTATAGATAATTTTGGTTAAAATACGAGTCCAAACAACCGAAAGCCTGAGGTTCAACCCTCATTTACTCCGACTGGTCGATGTTAGGTCACGTGGGCTCGGCTAAATTTGATTTTGGTCCAGGCGTGTGCCCCTCCCCCCTTTCCCTCGTTACACACTTTGCCTCGTATTCATACCGTCTAATTTTTTAATTTAAGCTTAAACTTACGCATGAGTACAGTGCAGAATATTAAAATTGAATTATTTACCATAAAATTACCATCATGCAGCAGTCCTCTATATAGATCAGTTCTGCAGATTTTCAAAAATCGACATAAAACTCCGTAAAATGCGCACTTAAATACATTTGCGTGCATGAATAAGGTATGTGCTTAGACATTCTAAAAAAGTTTAAACAAATACTCGAACAAAACATTATGTACTTCACTGCAATGATTTGAAAACTTTTAAAAAGTAAATTACATTTTATTTTACTTTTTTGTATTTTATGGTAATTCATTCAGGCTTTTACCCTTTCCATTACGGAGGAAACAACAGTACTTAGCCTCGAGGGCTGCTATTCGCAGTGCCAAGAGACAACGACGGACTGAATTAACTCCAAACACTACCGAGGTCTGTACTCTCTTTGTGTCTGTGGGTACGAACACGAGTTATCATCATTGCAATTACAGACAGACATCTACACTCATTCCATAGTGTTTGCAGGTACGTGCACTCGATCACGCTTATCACGTATAGATGCCAAGATCAACGGAGGAACGTAATCCTAAAACTACGTTGTGAGTAGTTTTCTGGATTATTATTCATGAAACATCAAAATTGAGATGATATAATTCAATAGTCTGTGTGCACATCCTCTAGGCCAATATAACTAGAGCTTTCCATTTCCGTAGCCGTTGCTACCTCCTTCTATTAAAACTCATTTGTCCTGCCGCTCACTGAGCTCCTTTGGGGCAAAGCTGAGCTGGCCCTCATTTGCAATCGTTCCTGTGCATTGAAAGAAAACAAAGTCGCGCGGTCGCTGGGTGACTGTTTACGCGTTATAAATGAAATGCAAAATGGGATCAGAAGAAGCTGGCCCCTCGGCATCTGTTTGGAAGCGATTCTGATGTAAAGCTAGTTTCCATGCTAAATTTAGGTCCTAAATTCTCGAAAAGATTGCTGTTTAGGAGTTATTCCTATCTCTATATTTTGTATTCTTTCACTCAATTTGTTGGTGGAGCCCGGTCCTCTGGCTCCACTGCCTGAGCCACCACTGCTGGTCATGAATGCTCAAGTGCTGTGGACGAGTAGGAGCAACGATAAATATTACTCACCAGGGTTTCGCTCCAATGCATTGGGGGAGTAAAACGGCAATGAACATTACTCACCAAGGCTCTGCTCGAGTGCAATGGAGGAGTACCAGCAGGAGTCTCTGATTTCAATACCAAGCCGAATATCGGGCAACAGGTTACGATTGTTGTTGATTTCGTCCACGGCCATGAAAGCAGCTTCCACCCGCTGTATGCCATATTGCTCCCGGATCTGCAACGCAAAAGAAAATATTGTGACCTTCAAGTTGCTAAAAGTTTCGAGTTTGGTCCCCTCTTGTAAGGAGAAAAGTTTGCAATGCGTATTGCGCCGGAGTGCAAGTCTTTACCTAAATGTCTATACTCACACTAGCTTATTGAGGAAAATCCTTTATTTTTTTGGGCCAGTTCCTTATTTTGGCTTATGGCTTGGTTTACGCCTGTTTCGCAAGGTACAAGATGGTACCAACGGCTAAGCTGCTATTTTTATATGATATACACAGTGGGATTGAGTAGTAGTTTCATTAATTTCTGCAAACAATTATCACGATATTGGTCAAATTGTAAGGGCGTCAGTGTACTGACCGGATGCACGGCCAGGTGATTGCCACACCTTGTGTGCGGCTGATATAAAAGCGCTGCGCACCAACCAGCGCTAGCTCAGAGCTCATACGTATTCCAGCTCTTACGTGTCTAGACGTCTACCGTCTAGCTTAGACTTAGCTTGCAAGTCTATCTCGTCACGATACCTAGCACTATACAAGGTACGACGACGTTCACCTATAACAGAGCCAATACATGAATCAGTAACTTATTGATGGTGTTCTTACCCTTCCTTGCATCCTTGCACTACCGTCTGACCGTGGTAGAACTTACATCCACCGATACCACTAACCACCAGTGGAGTCACCGAGTCCATCGCACATCGCATAGAGAGGCGCCATAACAAAATGTATGAATCAGGTGGTGCATCATGCAGCATAGCAAAAATCGCCAAAATTTGTGAATGATGTGGTAGCAGGAATGTACTTTACTTATACAATCGTATAAAATTTCTTTTCTGACAAGGCAAGAATTCTATTTAGAATACAAGAATTAGTTTATTGTTAACTAAGCGTGCATCAAACATCCTTGCTCTGCAGCCTGCAACACTACGGAGAAGCATATTTATTACCTCCGCCAAGGAGGTTATGTTTTCGTCGTGTTTGTTTGTGTCTATGTCTGTCTGTCACCAAGATAACTCAAAAATTTCTGAACTGATTTGGACGAAATTTACAGGGATTGTCAGGTATGTCAGGAGGAACAGATGATTAACTTTTGGTGAAGATATGTCCATCCGTTTGTTTGTTTGTCGGCCTCAGTTTTCTCAATGCTCTTACTGAAAAAAGTTATTGATGGATTTTTATGAAATTAACAAGAGTTGTTAGGTAAATAACAAAGAGTAAATGACCAGATTTTGATAATGATCTGTTTGTTCGTTCGTTCGTCACTGTGTTTCATTGTATGCTTGTTAGCACAATAACTCAACAAATAATGAATGGATCTCTATAAACTTTACATCGATTAATATTTATGTTAAAAGACAGAGATGATTGAATTTTGGTGCAGATCGGTTTGTTCATTTGTATGTTTGACTCATGTTTGTCTTAACGTTTGTTAGCAGTATAACTTAAAAAGTTATGAACGGATCTTCAAGAAAATTGCACAAGCTGTTATTACTATCAAAAGGCACAAATGATTAGATTTTGGAGGTTATACAAAGAAAATTATGGTTTTATAGCCAATTTGAATTTTTTTGCTACCGTTGCCTCGCTTGGGGGAGGTATGCGCTCTCAGGGTGCTCAAGTTTTATATGTAAAACATTCTACAAATGAATTACAACCTCCAAATTAACTTCGTTTTGGATGCACCCAGTTACGGCCCAGGTGCAAAATTTCCACTCGATCGAGGCTCAAGGACGAGTGCTGGAGCAAGAGCTTGTTTCTCCCGGACTACGGGGAAAATTTACTTAAATTATACGGGACTTTGTTAGCGTATTTGCTGTCAGTCGCTTCTATGTAAATTTACAAACTTCTACAGTGTAAGAAAATCAAAAGCCCTAGGATGTAGTAAGAAGTTTAAGGGCGAAAGAAGTACATACCTAGTAAATGACCTGCAGTTATTCCAAGTTGTGCATGCAACATACATTCGGGACAGAAGAAATATGCATATTTCTCCGACTGACAATTGAGCATCAAAGACTAAACAAAGCTTACTTACCGGCAGCTCAAATCACGTTCGAAATTCTTTTGCCGTTAGCGAAACTTGCTTATCTAGAAATGCAAATTTCTACTCGAACTTTCTTTGATCCTCACTCTCTACTGATATATGTTCCAGTGTCTGAGTAAAATTTTGTTGGCTACGGCATGATGACGAGTTACACAAACAATATTATTAATGCAGCTGTGCAGTGTACTCATCAAATGAATGTGTCCAATACGAACTGCAGTGATCTCTGTAACATACATGTCGAAGTTGGCAGTCGTAATCAAAACATAATGTTTCCTCAAGATGCAGCATGAGCTTCGCGATTGAGTCAACGTGTTCTTTACGCTAAACTGATTCAGAGTGTTTGCTTCCTTGAAAAGTCACACGAACTTAAAATTACCATGCTGTGCATGAAGGGTAGGAAGTGTTTCAGTCCCTGCGAGTCCAAATGCAAGTGATGGAGTAGCAGTTTAATTACGTGCTGTGTAGACAGTAAGGTCTGCGTAGGAACGTCATCACTTCGATAGTTGTAGTTTGAGGAGGAGATAAAAAAATGACAACGTCAAGGCAGAAACTCTCTCTTTTACTGTCTTACTTCTCAGTGTTAATAAGTATTCAAGCAAGTGTTTTCACTGGACCTTCTCAGTACGATGTGATTCACGTGTTCTCTTATTGGCAAGTGATGTGTCTCGAAGTGAGAGTATGGTAGGTGTCATTAGTCAACTAATATGGAGTATTATTGCATCGATAGAAGTAGAATTACTGCAGAGAAACCGACAGAAAAGGTTTTATTTTGTGGTAAATGTCTTGAGCTTTAGGAAAGGTAAATACACATGTACATAAGAAAAAATGATGAAGCTTGTAGTCTGTTGATGTACTCTTATCGCGCTTTAAAAAAATGAAATATCTAAAAAAATGCCTAAGTTTCACATTTTGATAATAGTGATAAATTAGACTAATATTTTACGGCGTTTATATTTCATGTGTTGAAACGAGTTATTTCATACCTGCGGGAGCACGCACTGATCTAAGGTGAGTCAACTATCTCAGTAACCTAAAGGTTGTGCGGTTTACAATACGAATTAGTGGACCTGTGCGGGAAAAAATTCACGCAATAATATATGTATTTGCTTAATATAGGCCGGTGCGGAATTTTCTTTTCTTTGCATGCTTCTTCTTTATCACAAGAAGTTTGTGGTGACACTTCTTCATTGCTTGTACTTTCCTAACTAAAATACATACAGAGAAAAACGCTACGACGGCCAACTCAAATTATCGTAAGAGATGCGTGCTTTCTACAGAGCAGTACACTTCAGTTCGTCTTCAGCACACTCCTTCCCTTCCTTAGATGACATGCAAAAAACTATATTAGTAAACACTGAAACATCACTGAATTTCATTTCCGCTGCGTATCCAAAATACACAGTGGGATAGCTTCAGCGTAAAAAAATTTTCGCGTCCAAGAAGTTGGAATAAATAATTGTTACGTCTACTGCACCGGGAAAAAAAAATGTTGCCTCTACGCTTCGCTGATTTTCTACTAAATCTGTACATTGTAAACCAAAAAGAAATATAATTTCGATGTAGAGAAAAACTAATATAATATATATAATAATATATCAAAGATACTCGAGGGTGGCATATAACTCGGAGTAGGAGAAAACTTGTTCTGTTGAAAGAAGAACCCAAAATGGAGGAAAGAATTTGCTGCCAAGAAATCATCGAGGCATTCACGCGCGTGCTGATCGCCGAAGAATAGCTTACCATTTGTCTCGATTTACGTAGTCAAAATAAGACGACCAGTGTAAAATAAGGGCAGCTGAAGTTTCAATGAAGAAAACTTCAGGACAAAGTACGCATCACGATGGAAAAGATATTGTTGAGAGAAGCTGTATGCATCTACATCGAGTGGACTTCAACGTATAGTGAAAGAAAGACCGGACCGGATCGGAATCATCAGATATATTGCTCCAGTGCCACCATCAGCAACCTGAAATTTTTTCTACTCATCAGTTTTCTACTGTATGAAGCATGGCAGGATCACCACAGTCTTCAAGCAGATGAAGCAGATGATGAAGCCAGGAAGCCCAGAGCTAATTTTTGCCTATTTCGTTAAGAGCATGACACCGAACATATAAATAAATATATATACACTAGTGGACCCGTGCGTGAAGAATTCATGCAATAACATATAGGTTTGCCTAATGCCTCTAGGCCGGTGCGGAATCTCCTCTTCTCTTATTTGCTTCTTGATTTTCTTCTTTTCTTCATTGATCTTTTGCCGTGCTGTCATCCTTAGGTGTTCTATATAGACAGGCAGAAGTAACATCTTGAGTAAAACACCCCAACAAACTTAAAGAAAAGAGCAGCTTATGTACAATGTGTTCGTTCCGTAGCAAAGATACCGTTGATACCGTCTTTCCATCTCAAATATCTGTTTCATTTGAGGTGCTCAAATTTTGACCTATGAAGAGAAAACTGCTTCGTCAGAGGAAAACAGTAAGCTAGAAGAAATAATTGTCTACAGCCCGTGAAAACTTATGTTTCGTCGGTTTTGTTCACAATTGCCTCAAAGTGGGAAGAATAGCTCATGCAACGAAATCATCTGTGGGGAGAAACTACGAATCAAGAAGCATATATATATATATATATATTTATAAACACACGACGGTCATTCTTAGTATTAGATCTATCTATAATATTAATAGCGTTGTTCCTTCGTTCGTTCGTTCCTTCGTTCCTTCCTTCGTGTGTTACGCCTGAATTCAATGTTCAGCTCGCATTTGGCCTTACATGCGAAATCCGGTATCTGTGCTACAGCTAACGCGAGAGGCANCACAGGCCAGGTCTTTTTAATTGTTTTTACGCCCGAAAATTTTAAGATAAATCTTGGGGAACCTGTACCGTGGTTTGCTGCCAAAGGAATTCCACGGGTCCAGTTAGACAGAGGGACTTATAAATATAATCTACGGGCCAGTTAGACATGGGCAGCTTCAGTAATTATCAGTAAAAAGGCTGGTCGTATAAGATATCATACATGGAATCTCGGTGTTGTTTGTGATGTTGACGGGGAATTGCCATGGTACACTGATCTATCTGAAGCGCCTAAAGCCAAACCGTGAAAGCTCCACGGGGGCTGCTAGCTTATAGGCCTATACATACTCCACGGGTCCAATGATACGCGGAGGTCAGCAGTTCTGTGCAGCTGGGCAAGGTCTTTTTAATAAATTCTATGCCCCTGGGCTCTTCTGGATGAACGGGTTAGGACTTGGAAAATGCCCATGTGGGGTTGGGCACTAGGTATGCTGGCAAAATTCAAGGGGTGAGGGGCAGCGAGACACAAAGCTAGGCCCTAAGCAGTACATTTTTTTCAAGGCCTCATATCCAGTGAAGGGTGCGTGTAACTTTTTGAGGATGAAGTGTGTCCCCACGATCCTCCCATGGCTACTCCACTGCACATCGAGTTCCAGTGTTGAAGAACAAGTGTGGTGTCTTCATGCTGAAATATGAAAGTTTCACGGGTCTGTCTGAAAGGACTTGCAAAGCCGTGAAAGTTTCACGGGTCCAGCTAGTATTTATGAATACGCGACGGTCATTCTTAGTATTAGATAGATTGGAGGGTCCGCAAAAAGTCTTAAGAAATGAATGAAACATACTTAAGCCAGTATGGTCTTTTTCCCGGAGTTTTCGTTAATACAGCATCGATATGACGCTGTCAAAAAGCACCGTTTTTGCCACCTGGTTCAATATTTCGACAGATTAATTTGTGCTTCCGATGGTACTCAACCTTTCAAATATTTCAATGCTCTTTTCCCATTATATTGTGAGATCTTTACGTGTGTTTTACTGATCCAACTGCAGGATGAGACCCAATCGCTAGTCATTTAGTTAGGTAGGTTGGGGAATAGCTCGCCCCTTGGGGACATGTCTGACTTGTTATGTGCATTTTCTATATATTATTTTCATAGTTACAATTCTATCAATTCTATCATGAGCTATATATTCCATTTCATATTTTTAGTCATTATGTTATGCTATGTGCGGTCAAGTATTAAATATTAAATAAATAAATAACTTTTATAAGAACACAATGGGTTCACAAAATATGCTTACAAGCTCACAAGTACAAGCAAAGTAGCCAAAGTTCAACCTAGTGATTAGGCCCAGTCACAAGTATTGGCGGCCAAGTACAATGAGAATAAATGGATACACTCAGCCTACACCTGCAGACACGAATGGCATTGAGCAGCTCAATTTCACACAGGAGAGAGAAAGAACTCTTCGCTGCTCGAGGTACAGAGAATTTAACAGATTACACTTGTACAGTGTGATTGAGACACACCGTTTCATTTTAGCTAGCCTGGCCAAGGGGCTTGAAACAATAATAATAATACAAGTTGCATGCAGAGCTCAGTCCCCAGTATACCAACAGGCTCACATATAGTCCTGCCGTACCTCGAGCAATCAAAAGGAAATAGTACAGTAGGAAAACAGAGATATATCAGCTCACGCGAGTACATTCAACTGGATTGTTTACGAGAATATTACTGGATGAATCTCAATCAATTATTCCTTTACAACCGTAGTTCATCCATTATTCGTCTGATTAAGTATTATCATCAACAAGGATTCACTTTCAATTAGATTTATGCATTGCATCTTTTTATTTATTCATCCATTTATTCATCAACTTTAATTATATATTTATGAACATGCTTATCCCTATCAGCCCCGTAACACCAGTGGCCTGCGAAGAGGGAATTCAAAACCCACAAGAGCAAGCTCCGTTTCGTGCCTCCTAGCCGATGCCAGCGTTTCAGAACAGCACGCGACATAGACATTACGGGGCGCAAAGCCAAGCTCCGTGAGGTTCACATACAGTCCTCTAATGTCACAATAACGAACAGGACTCCCTCGAGCCTGACCCGGTCCCGGGTTACTTTCCGTCCCCCACACAGAAGTAGAAGAGAAAAATCATAAGGGGTATTAGCGAAAAAACCCATGAACATAAGACTAGCAGAGGCAGAAGTAAACCGTCCACTATGCACAGCTGCTGTGCCGAGCAAGGCTTATACAACCCTAGGTTCGCCTGATTATGGGAACGACAATCGCGGTGAACAAGCTGATGCTTTCACCAACCTCCCATGGCCCTGTCTCTCAGAAAACGGGATTAGTACACAAAAAGAATCTCGACTGTTCCGCCGTGAGGTAGGGAGAGGAGCTCACTGTGGAATGCCGAACACACGGTAGGTAAGCTCCAGCCAGGTAATCTCCTCTCTGGTTGCCGTTGACACCCTTGGAGCTCATCCGCCTTTCTCGTACATTTCCTCGCATGAAGGTTCTCAGAACCCTCCCTACCTTCTCCTGGCTCACACGCCTGTCCAAGCGACAGCCCGTGGCCAACGAGAAGGGATACAAGTTTAGGCTGTTAATATCGATCCTGCATATTGGTTGCCTATTACGTGACATGCAGGGCGGGAGTGGTATACTAAGGCCCCTACCCCAGGGGGTTACCGTTAAATTATCACAACACATCACAGTATGATAGTACTTACAAGCCAATCTTTGCAGCTGTATTCCATTGTACAGGAAGTCCTCCTTCTAGTCCACTGATCCGTTCCGGAATCAAGTGCCACTGAACAAGTAAGTGGTACTCATCGAAACAACACGATGCGTGTTGCAATCAGACTGCCGGTGTTACGTATGTTAACCCGCATCCAGTGCGACTCAAGTTAGGTAATACCGACGACAACCTCAACATGAAGCATATGTCCGACTGGGTGCTAAAATTAGGTTTTCTAGACATGTCTTGTTTGAAACTTCAGACGCGAGCATTAGCTTTGCTCATGAGAATCATGTTGCAAGTGTTAGAAGCAACGCGATTACGCTGAGCCGGCTGAAAACTCCATTTTCTATACCAAGATTGAATTCCTGGAAGTCTGAAGTGTTACCGATTAAGGGCTAATGCCTGTAACTCAGCTGAAAGAATCGAATCCAGCGCACCTACCTGATGTTTCGGTTGAGTTAAGCTTAACTTCAGGGCCTAATCGAACGTACTTTTTTATAGAGCTATGAGCTGGGTAAAAGCACCTTTGTTTACAAACATTGGCTTTGCTTACAAGCTGTGATCAATAATTGATATACGAAAATGAAGAGTATATCCCATGGGTAATGTGTTTATGCTCTCTTGCAGGTTTCTCACATAAAAAAGCAGCCGAATTAGAGCTCCGCCAGCAATGTTAAAGAGTGACGTTTCTGCTTATTCAGCTGAGATTGCATAGTATTGATCCCTTATTTTTTAGTGAAGCGGTGTTACACCGGAGCTCGCAGCAACACGATCTAGACTCTCACTACAACACGCCTCAATGGCTCTATCCTTTTTCTCTGATTTCTGAGAGAATGAAAGAAAACGAGCAGTTTATTGGAATACCACATTATTTTCTATTGATTATCAAATTATTAAATAGGGGAAAAAGATTCTTTAAATGATAGTAAACGTTGCATATCGTCACAGACAGTGTTTAACTTACGTAAACTTAATAAAGAGTCAGATAAATCGTAGGCATGGACGTAGTACGCCTTTTGGAAGTTGGCACCAGTACTGCAGGAAAAATGACCTAATTCAAAATCAAGGTCGCGAAGTAGCTAAATCAAATAACTAGAACTAAAAACTTTCGGGCTAAATCGAAACCGGTATAAAACAAGTCTGGTCTAAAACGAGGACTTCCTGTAATATATTGGCTGTCACTTGCTGAAGTACTTTTTTACCTTGTTATTTGGTAACTAGAATGAATGAGGTTAACGCGTTTTCGCTGCCGTCATTTTACCTCCCAAGTACCGTAGTATTATAGATATACTAGTGTACCCCGCTATATGAAATGATGAAGAATATTTCTAGTCTTCTCGTTTGTGGTATACAAATTTACTTTACAGTAAACTATATACCATATGAGCAGGCCTGATATACTTTTAATTTACCAAGAATTGCAATCTATCCCAACATAAGTTTACATAGTATAAAGAGGTACGGCAGATTGATCTATGTTTAAAGATGATCAATGTTTATGAATGTGAAGGGATTCTAAAACCCTAACATTCGAATCTGAAGCAGCAGTTAAATAGAAAATTGCTCAAGAGAGATAGGTTGGTGCGTACTGTCACTATGCTGTCTAGGGGAAGAATGAGGTAGGGTTAGGTTGTATTTTTTTTAGCTTTTGTCTACTTGTGTACAAACTGAATGCCATCCGTACATTGCTTCATAGAGCGTACAGACTTTCTTCATGTTACCGATCATTTTCCTCTGAAACAGAATTTGTACAGTCATTTTTCATCAATAAGATATCCTGCATTTTTATTAGATAAGTTTCTCCGCAAGTTTTTTAACAATGTCTATGCAGGTAGGAAAGCAACAAAGTGCACCGTCGAAAAATGTAAATTGTAGATTTCTCTTCCGTTTATAGGCCATGCATCTACCGAAATGGCCACATACTTTGAGGACAAGCTAGGGAAATTTTATCCACAGATCGACTTTATATTTGTGTTTAGGTACGACTATCAAATTCGATCCTATTTTAACCACAAAGACCGACTGACTTCTGAGTCGCTCTCGAATGTTGTTCATAAATATAGGTGTGGAACTTGCCATAGTTCCTACATCGGCAGCACTCAGAAGAAGTTAGAAATCAGATTTTACCAGCATTTGGGGCGGTCGTTTAGGGCTAACTTGCCCATGACCGCCCTTCCTCATTCTTCCCCTAGACAGCATAGTGACAGCACGCGCACCACCCTACCTCTCTTGAGCAATTTTCTATTTTAACTGCTGCTCCAGATGCGAATGTTAGGGTTTTAGAATCCCTTTACATTGATAAACAACGACCATCTTTAAACATAAGTTTAAGGCGGCAAAATTTCCCTCCCGTAAACAATATCGTGAATTTTATATGTTCGAAAGTGATGCTCTCGTAAGAAGATCGAGCTTAGCAAAAGGAATTCACCGAAAATGCTTATCACCGCATCATAGACACTGCCGGTGACCACCACATTAAGGACTGCAATATTTGGCCTCTGCTGAGAGTGACGTTCCAACTGCTACGAAGAAATTCATTTCAAAAAATAATACACATATTGTATTACGAACACAGGAAACTCATTCGAAGCTCCTCGAGCCAGTCATCTTCTGAGCCCTAATAAGAGAAGACATCACGAAGTACTGAACTACTCTTTAAAGTTAAGAGGGTTTTTAGAAAATGCAATATACCGAGCCACAGAGTACAGGGACATTGAGTAGCCACTTGCCGGAGAAGGAAATATTGCCTCTCGCAAGTGAGGCTGACTGTGCAGCACTGCAGACGTATTTTTATAAATTGTCCCATTACTTTCTGATTCTTTTTTAGGATATTTTACTTTATTATTTTATATTGGGTATGATTGGTAAGCCTGTACATACATACTTTCAACACTTGTATACATAACATATCCACAAAAATGTAAAGGACTGAAGCGTCATACGGTAAGTCAACTATTTATCACATCCTGTGACTTTTGCAGAAGAGTAGAATGATTTCGCAAAACCTTTATTCAGCAAAATGAATAGTCTCATGTTGTAGAACAGAGGATTCTCAAATTCGTAGTATCCTCAATTTCTTACGAAATGACAAATAAACAGGTAATGGCTTTGCTAATGAAAGTTTTGTGGTGTACTGGCTAAGCGAAAAAATAAGAACAGACAGTAGAGCTGAGGGTAAGTTGGAGCAGCTGGTAGCCATGAAGTGATGCAGCTCTGGCAGCGATGAAGTGATGAAGCACTGGCGGCCATGAAATGATGTAGCATTGGTAGCTGTGAAGTGATATAGTTATGGCAGCCGTTAAGTAATGTAACGTAGGCGACCACAAAGTACAAAGGCGATCCCCCCCCGCTCTCCCCGAGGGACCAAACTCAGCTTATTTAGGAGAATCATGCAACTAACATATTAATTTTTAGAAGAGTGCAATACAGGAATGTTGTTCAATGAATTCAAATTTATTGTACAAATAAAATAATGATTTAATAACAAATTGCTTGAAAAATGACTTTGTTTTGGCTGTGTGTGTTCCTTGTTTGTTCACGTATCCTCATGAGCTATGTTGCGTACCCCCATGGGTACGCGGACCCTAGCTTGGTCAACACTGCTCTATCTCATGGATTATTACCTCCGCCAAGGAGGTTATGTTTTCGTCGTGTTTGTCTGTCTGTCTGTTTATCTCTTTGTCTGTCTGTCACCAAGATAACTCAAAAAGTTATGAACCGATTTGAATGAAATATACAGGGATTGTTAGGTATATTAGGAGGAACAGATGAGTAACTTTTGGTGAAGATATGTCCATCCGTTTGTTTGTTTGTCTGCGTCATTTTTCTTTTTGTCATAACTCAAAAAGTTATGTATGGATTTTGATGAAATTAACATTAGTTGTTAGGTTTATAACAAAGAGTAGATGACTAAATTTTGGTAATAGTCTGTTAGTTCGTTTGTCACTGTTTTTAATTTTATGCTTGTTAGCACAATAACCAAAAAAAATGAATGGATCTTTATGAAATTTATAGGAGTTGTTAGTAATGGTAAAAGACATAAATGATCAAATTTTGGTGCAGATCGGTTAGTTCGTTTGTATGTTTGACTCATATTTGTCATAACG
>LQNS02278127.1:8882269-8896541 GCA_001587735.2 Parhyale hawaiensis | reverse complement strand
CACTGGGGATGAGTGGGAGACAGTAGCATTGGGGATGAGTGGGAGACAGTAGCACTGAGGATGAGTGCGGGACAGTAGCACTGGGGATGAGTGGGAGATAGTTGCACTGGGGATGAGTGGGAGACAGTAGCACTGGGGATGAGTGGGAGACAGTAGCACTGGGGATGAGTGCGGGACAGTAGCACTGGGGATGAGTGTGTCTGCCAGACAGGAGAATTTTAGCGGTGCTTCTCTCGTTGAGTGGGCAATGAAGGCGTTCAGACGCTATTGCAGGGGTACAATATCAGCATTCCGTCTCTGACACTATAGCTCTGACCGTGTATTATTGGCTGCGGCCGTGCACTCGTCCAGAGCAAGTGAACAGATATCTGCATTACAATACTGATGTTTTACATAATTTTTGCAGTGATATGGAGCACTTACCACTGCAGCGCGTATAATCGCTACGGTATTACAGTTACCTAATGAACAATATATTCTGTATACCCCTACAGACAGCGACAGATTTTAACTAGAACGCTTCGTGGCATAAGACCATCACCTGCGGAGGGAGCAAATTTCATAGCCGTCATTTCTGATGGCCAGCTAATTCTAGTTGTTTGGGCATGGGTCACGTAAAGATTAACCCACCAGACTCCCTTCAAAAAATTATGAACATTGCTCAACTCCTTCGACCACATATTGAGTGGACAGACAAACAAATAATTAAATATATTAATATATGTATATTAATGGGACCTGGACAGAATCCCGAGAGCCATAATCCCGACAGCCAGAATCCCGACAACCAGAATATCGACAGCTACAATCCTGGCGTCCACAAATCCGGCAGCCAGAAGTCTGATCATGAACAAATGTCAAAAAATATTCTTGCAGAGAACAAGTGTGCCAAGATAGGTATCTAAATTAATGAAGTAATATTTAACGTTATTTATTGAAAATATAAGTGTCTCATGAAGAGGATTCAAAATCTAAAAAAAAAAGGCCAAATGCCAGTTATGGGTAATTCCTTGAAGTTAATCTATAACATCTGATGAAGAACATGTGTCAAAATCTGGTCTTTCTTAGAGCGTCTCTGGAAGGCAAATAGGGTACACTACTCGAGGGGGTGCAGAGGTGGTGCTTGATAGAATAAGTTGAATTGGTTGATCTCTGGTGGTTTTAGCTGGTAGTTTTATTTCGTTCGTTACATTTGCAACACTAGCAGCACTTGCACGAGGAGCATGAATGTCCTCGCCGAATTTTGTCAGAAGATGCTTTCCATTCACAATTTTGGTAACGGCTCTGCATCTGCAATTGTTTAACTATCGAAATTTGCAGCACCAGTTGTGTGTCTCGTTTCTGTTTTTATCTTTCACCATCAGGTATCCACGTACGTTTATCTTCTCTCTTCCTTTTTGAGAGTGGATCACTTCACAAATTTCCTCCAATTCAATGGCTATTTAGTCTAAAATGAAAGTTAATTGGATATTTAGTTAAATAGTGGTAATTAAGATATGCACATAACTACATATTTATTATATTGAATAGTTTAAGCCTCGATAGAAACTAGGAACCCATACACGAATGTGTTCCCACACAAGATCCACACGCATGGAACAGCAAGTCGTGAAAAAAAAGAGGAAGTAAGATCCGCAGTATGAAATCCGAAGGAAAGAGTGTTGTCACGATAGGCCCGAAGGCCTAGCTAGTGGCTAAGGTAACCTACATTGCCCCTTAGGGTCGCTGCATCCCATAACATAAGATGGGTAAACCTATCTACCTAAACCTTATGGCCCTCACTATGCCCCCCGAAGGGCGGACAGACAGACACTGGCAGACAGACATAGGCGCAGACACTGGCTTTACTGGAAATGTTACTGGAATCGTGTTACGGAACCAGCGCCATGTATTATATACATAGCGCTTAAGTATTATAATGTATGCATTGCATAATATATTAACAGCGCCTGTACATTAAAAAATATCGTTCAATCCAGAGACAAGAATGTGACTGTCGGGATTATGGCTGTCGGGATTTTGGCTGTCGGGATTTTGGCTGTCGGGATTATGGCTGTCGGGATTTTGACCCAGACCCATATTAATATATATATAAAATATATTAAAACATACATTAAATATATTAACTTAAAACTTCAACGAAAGCATTATCACCGCTCTCGCTTCGTTCGCAGGTGAAAGACATAAGCCACGAGCGCTCGCTCTGGCCAATATTCAGAGAAAGCACAAGCGAGCAAAGCAAAAGAATTTGCCCCGCGAGTCTAAGCGAAGCGAGGCTCGTTCGTCCAGTCTCATTACCGACCGCTCCACAAGAGCTCAGAAGATTGTTCTGCGAGGGAGGTCTTGTCTTTGTTTTGTGTCAAGGCACTGGAAGTGGTGAGCTGCAGCAGACGCGTTGTAGCTAGCAAATGGTTCTCATTACACAGACAGATCACGAGAGGCGAGCCCTTCGCACTCCTATAACTTCCTATGTTATTGCTCCTGGTCATGCAGCGCCTCCATCGCTTCACTGCGTTTGGTATTGCACGCACGACAACACCGTCGCTCGGTCCGGTACAACAGTCTGCACACTGGGGTTACCAGATCAGCCGTAGTGTCAGTTTTGCTCCGTTAAAAACTCAATAATGAAGTTTATTAGCTTACTGAAGAGTGAACGGTGCTTCTCAACCTGGGTAAGGTGAGGAATTGGGCCACAGACTTCCATAGTACAACGTTGTCTTTCACTATAGATTAACATTAATATTTGAGGTCATAATGGAAAACTTTGGAAAGGATCATTGGAAAGAAAACGCAAGATAGTCCCTTCGTTCTAAGGAACCCTGTGCGGCGTTTGGCATGATTACGTTACGAATTGAAGCGACAACAGTAGTTTCTTAGCTGGGCTAGCGCTGGATCTCGTTCGTTGCGTCGATTCTGCAGAGCACTTGCGCCAGTTTTATGGCCGCAAGAATTGAGCGCCCTACCTTGCGCCGCCGCGTCATGCACTGTTGCAGTGGGCCACAGAAAATACAGCCAAAATCCTTAACATAATAGTGAACCCCCTCCCCAGTGGCTAAGCCGTAAATCTGCTGATGGAGCCCCCCAAAATTTTGTCAGGCATTCGGTGCGTCGGCAGAAAAAGTAATATATATTATAATTCTGCTTGAAACTCCATCCGTCCGTCTTCCAGAAGGCATTTGGCAAATTCTCCCGTCAAC
The DNA here is from genome assembly GCA_001587735.2 of Parhyale hawaiensis. Classification (NCBI taxonomy): domain Eukaryota; kingdom Metazoa; phylum Arthropoda; class Malacostraca; order Amphipoda; family Hyalidae; genus Parhyale; species Parhyale hawaiensis. The sequence continues at coordinate 8,893,344 of LQNS02278127.1, read as the reverse complement.
GGTCAACAAAAAATTAGAAGCCCATGGCATCCGGGGTGACTATTCGCTCTGGATCCGGTTAAAGCTCACTGGAGGACGGCAGCGAGTGATGTTGCGAGGAGAGACAAGCGGCTGGACGTCGGTCTCATCTGGGGTTAGAAAAGACAGGGTCCTTGGCCAACTTCGGTTCATAATTTGTAGCAATGATCTCGACCTTAGCATCCGTTGTAAAATGAGTAAAATTAGAATGCTAAGCCCTTACTCTATGCAAGGACCAAAGCAACGGCTTGTTGCTGTTCGGTAGGTGGATGAATTTTTTCTTGTGTTCCTTGGCGTCTAGATGGAGAGACCAAATAACTAATATAACTAACCCACAAACTGTGTAGTACTATAGAGTGGGATATGAAGACTCGTGCATGAAGCATGCAAAAAAGAATGCACCAGAATCTCTTCGGTATTAACACTTGTTACCATAATCCCAATTCACTATACGCTAATACACAGTTTGTTGATTGATCGGTTTATTGGTCCATTTTCCAAAATATAAAGGATTAGACATAGGAAAAATGTTATGAGCTGATCGTGAAAGGGATGAGAGACGACGAAAGTTGGGCCTCAAGATAACAGTTAAATAAGTTCCCTAAAAATGCTGAAGCTACTGCATCTGCTGAAGTGCTTGGCGTCATTCGCTGGAGCTTGGGAGACGATACGCTTCATAGCTGTGAGTCGCCTGCTGCTCTGCTGTTCCCTCGGCTTCACATGTTCTACATCAGCAGGACCTATTTTCCCTGTACCAAACTATAGTCACACCAGTGTAAGCAGTCCTTTAGGGGGCGGGGCTGAATTGAACGCGGCAGTGCCAAATCTAATCTACTAACTAATGCACTTTAAGTATTTGCATATAATCATAATTTTATCGATTGAGACAAGTTATACAACGCGCTTAAGTGAGATTTGGCAAAGTTGCTTTGCGTTCTTAGCCACGCCCATCGGACTCCTTACGCTGGTTTGACTATAGTCACTTTATTTGGCTTCTGTTAACACAATTTATTATTCATTCTCCTCAGTCTTCTTTCTTCTAGTATCAAATATCTTTGCAGGAGATGTGCTGTTCCTACAGACTAGACTCCAGTTTTGAACTTCAGTTTTTCGCTCCTTTACCGGGCTTCACATACTAATATTTATCACCCGCGAGAGAAGCGAAGAGCAGTGATAATGTTCTTGTAGAAGTTGTATGTCCCTTCGCTTGTTTGTCCCCCCCATAAAGAGGTAAGAGTTGAGCTATCATCACAATCTTGTTCAGGCAGTCAAGTGGGTGACTGAGATATGAAAGATGCCAAAAATCCAAAGTTAGCTGGCTGGCGATCAAAGATTACGGCGTTGAATTTGTAACTCCTGACTCGGCACTTTCAGTTGCTACTGCACCCCCTCCCCCTCGCGGGTGATGATCTTACGCCACGAGTCGTTTTAGTTGTACTGTGATTAGATTTTTTCTACTTCTTGAAGTTCAATTTTTTTGTCATATTGTTCATCAGCCGAAAGCCGAATTGTTCATCTTACTGTTTATCAGCCGAATGGAATGAGACCAACGCACATTAGCTGTGGTCATTCTGAAAGCCGGGCACTCTGGTAAATAAGAGAGTAATGCACAGCTTGTCTCTGTTTGCTATGTGAAGGTTTAGATGGGAACAAAAATCATCTGTCAAGCGGCAACGAGCCTTTGCCTTGCCTTACAACGAATTACAACCTTTGTAGGCGTCGGAAGAAGTTCTAAATCGTAATACAGACAATAGTTCGTGTTGCCTGCCCACAGCGAAGGTTTCTCTTCATTGAGCTCGAAATGGGCAGATTGAGAGGAAACTGAACGAAGGAAATGGAAAAGATATGCGAGAGACTTGAACTACGAAATGAGTAAAGGAACGGGGGTTTAGTTGAAGTAATTACTAAACAGGGGTTGACTCTCTAGCGTCCAAAAATCTAAACGCAACTCACTATTCCTCATGTAGAACTCGCCAATATTTGCGGGTAAAATTTGTTACACGTACAAAAATTTCTGTCACACTTCCAACTATTTATTGGCGCTAAATTTGCCTTAGCAAATTTTTAAACGCCGAAAAATCTCACGTTAACGGAAATATACCATAAACTTTTCTCATCAAAACTTACTGAGCACAGAATTTCAGCCTCGAACTAAAAAATTCTCTTAATATGCTCTGACGAAGCAACTTATCGCTAATCCTCAATAAGCCAATACTTGTACGCCAAATTATTCTAGCGATAAATGTTTCCCCTTACAAAAAAGTTTTCACTGAATTAGAATATCGTCGGATATTTTATGCCCCAAACATCCTCTCCGCAAGTATGTATTCTGCACACTTTTTCCTCCCCAATTCTCTTTTTCGTCTAACCAAAATAACGTCAATGTACCTAGGAGCAAAAAAATGGGGGTGTACTCCCTTGCCCAATGGCAGCGTTGCCATATCGTGAGTATATCGTCTTCGCTAATTTTGTAACAATTTTGTCTCTATGGGTTTGGCCCCAGTCCCTTCCTGTTTTTAGCCTTAAATCTATACTGTATTTTTATTAAGGTGCCTACCATATCTCTCTGAGACTCGATCAGGACTCGAGTGAAATAGTCGACAAGGGCTGATATTTTTCGTCGCTCTGTTTATGAGTGAGGGCGCCACGAGGCTGCAAGGCAGCAAGGAGTCATGACACAGTCAATCTCCTTGCGAAGTTGTTACGTATAGTGATGTTTAATTTCCTGAGAGTTGATTGGCAAGGAGACTGAAATGCATGGTTGGTTCATTGTTTTCGCAAATCAATGATTTATTACATTTATCTGATTTTTCTTTAGGCCTCTAGCCTGGGCGGCTATTAGTACCACATCAGGCACATCTTACTGAGTTGCTCCAGTCTCCAGGCTGACTCCGGCCACATAAAGGGCCAAACAGTGCCACGTCTGTGGGCTGTGGCGTACTGCACGGGGGCCCATTCCTTAATGGTGCCTTTGACTTAATTTTATTTCGACGGAAATTATTTTGCCGATGAGTAAATTGGACGAAATATGTTTTGCTGTGATGAGGTTTGATGAAAGAAAATTAGGCATATTTTCCCTTGGAGCTTAGAGAAGTGCACGTACTTGCTTTTGAAGATATATTAGTAGCTGTTGTACAGCCCTCTCGAATCGGCTAACATTTACACATTTTTTAGTAAATTCAAAGCTGTGATTACATAGCTCAGCTCGTTCTTTTGACTAACGTGTGGTACCGCCGGTACACACACTACCCAAACTGATTTGCGCAAAGCCGTACCTCCATATTCCAAAGTGAGCTTGGTTCATTGGTCGACTTCGAGCTTCTTTCAAACAAGCAATGTTATCATAGCTGTTGTCATGACCTGATCAAAACAAACGAAAACCTATCTAGCGGGATAGCGTTAAGAATGGTAACGCCGTAGCTCCCGCGTGGGAGGTACGAGTGGGGTTGAGAGGCGAAATTAGACGCTAGACATGCTTGAGGCGAAACAGATTTGGGGATTTTTTTTTTTTTTTTTTGTGGCAGAAATGGAGGCAACACATGTTTGGTATACTATCATTCGGAGTAGTTATAAGTTGTGCAGGACTGATTTGTATCAATAAATAAGAGTGCAAAATGAGTTGCCTATAGAAAAGTGGACGATAGTCTATGGTAGAGGGTATAAATACGCGTAAAATTTTTAGATGTGAAATATTTTGACGTTAAGGAAGGTAGTGCAATGAAGTTTAGATGTAATTATGATTGTTTAGTGAAAATATGAATGTCATTAAATTAGATAAGGTAAAGTTGGCGAACATACTGTTAGAAAAGGATTTTTTTCTGCGAGGGATAATTTATAATTGTTGGAAAATATAACTTAGCTTGGATATTTATCCTATTGAAATACGTGCGATATACAATTTTGGGCGAAAATATTTAGACAATAGCTGAGTATATACGATGTAAAATTTGACTTAATTTTATTTCGACGGAAATTATTTTGACGATGAGCAAATTGGACGAAGGATATTTTGCTGTGATGAGGTTTGATGAAAGAAAATTAGGCATATTTTCCCTTCGAGCTTAGAGAAGTGGACGTACGTGCTTTTGAAGATACTGTATATTAGTGGCTGCTGTACAGCCCTCCCACTAATTAGTAGTTGCTGTCATCTACTGAGGTCGTTTGCCATTAGTCAAGTTACTAACAATTAATGTAAAGAATTCTATTTCATTGAGCACAGTCAATGTTTTCCAGAGCGTCAAGATGGAGGTAATTTCTGCCTGCAAAAAAATGACCAACCGGTACAAAGCTGTAATTCATTTATAGTTCCCAATGCAGGCACGGTATAGTTAAGATATGCACAGCGGAGACTATAGGTGAAGTGACTACTGAGGGGTATAGGAAAAAAGCCCTGGGAGGAAAAAAGTCCTGCCTATCTTCTAATGTACATTTATTACTCGTTCTTAGTTATTTTGAAGCAAGATATATTAAAATAAGTTAAATTACACTGTACTGTATTACCTACCCTAACCTAGCGAAACCAAGCCTAACCTAGTCTAATCTAACCACATCTAACTAAGCCCAACATATTCTGACATAACACTACCTAGCTTTCCCTAACCTAACTTAACCTAACCTCAGCAAACTTGATCTTGCCTAATGGTATGAATCCTTGTGTAATTACTTAAATCTTCATATCTAAGTAATTTTTATCAGGCCCAGGAAGTAAAGAGTGTAACGGGACGACTCAGTGGGACGAAAATAAAACTTTGACGTAACCGCATGTAGCCAAATGACGTCATACAGACGAATCGAAGTATATGATGGTTGAACCTAAGGCTTCGTAAGTTTGGTTCTTAAACTTAATCGAAATGTAAGCAGTGTTAGATTCTTGACGATAAGAATAGTTATTGCTCAAACATTTTGCATTTGCCGACAATCATTTTTTAACTGTGTTTTGTGCATCGGATCCAAGTCAAGTAGTTAGCTGGCCAGTCATGAGCGAGGGAATGAATACATTAAGTCGAACAATTATGGTGATCTGTTTAAATATGTTCGTGAAGAGCACCGTAACTGAACGTGAAGACGTGTAAATAAGGCTTCACTTCGAAAGTGATAAATCGGGGGCCATGCCAGCCCAGATTTTGTCTCTAGCGCTATGAGTTTCCACAAGCCTTCACTGCAATTTTCCATTGATAATGTTTTATTGTTCAATTAGTTATATTCTCTTCATTTATGCGCTTGAGGGATGAAATTCGTAAATGATGACGATTTGTCATGCCAAATTGAAAGCGCATACCTCCGCCAAGCTAGGCAACGGTAGCAAAAAATTCAAATTGGCTTTGAAACCGTAATTTTCTTTGTATAAACTCCAAAATCTAATGATTTGTGCCTTTTGATAGTAATAACAGCTTGTGCAATTTTCTTGAGGATCCGTTCATTACTTCTTGAGTCATACTGCTAACAAACGTGATGACAAACATGAGTCAAACATGCAAACGAACAAACCAATCTGCACCAAAATTCAATCATTTATGTCTTTTAACAATACAAACAAGCCCTATAAATTTCATAAAGAAATATTCAATATTTTTTAATTATTGGGCTAACAAGCATAAAAATAAAAAAAAGGTGACAAACGAACGAACGAATATTCACAAAAATTTGGTCATTTACTCTTTGTTATATACCTAACAACTCATGCTAATTTTATCAAAATCCATTCATAGCTTTTTGAGTTATGCCATTGAGAAAAATGAGGCAAACAAACAAACGGATGGACATATCTTCACCAAAAGTTAATCATCTGTTCCTCCTAACATACCTAAGAATCCCTGTAAATTTTGTTCAAATCAGTTAACAACTTTTTGAGTTATCTTGGTGACAGACAGACAGATGGACAAACGCGACGAAAACATAATCTCCTTGCCGGAGGTAAAAATACTCGTAGGCTCCTCAGCCGGAGCGTTTGTCGATGTCGACGTCGTTAATGACATCACTTTTTGATGCTAGTGTCGCGTGAGCCCTCCCGTCACGCTCTTCTCTACCCAGTCGGAAATAATGGCTGTGATTATAGTAGAACAACTATGATTATGGTCGAGATCTTTGGTTGTTTATTATCGAAAATCCTCCATATTCAACCATTCATGGGGTGCATTATGGTAGAGATATGTCACAACTTTCGACCATATTGCCAACTATAATTTCCAACCATACATACCCAATTAAAACCATTAAGGTTTTAGCTGTACAACCATGATCTACCATAGTGAACCGTAAAAACACCATTCACGACCAAAATCGACTGTGTTCAGCGAATGATACAACTATATTCTACCAAGATAAACTTTTTCAACTGTTGACATATTATGCACTGGATGCCTGCTTTGTTTACTGATGATTAGTTGCTTATGCAAAAAAAAAATGGTTTAATTCATACGTGCGTGTTAGGCCTGCAGCTCAGCTCAAATGGTGAAAGGCTCTAAACTTCAGAACGATGCTAGAGCAAGAGCTTGCACCAGTCTGTGCAGTTAACACACGTTTATATGCAAGTTTTTTTAACTCTAAGTCGGCATGGAGCTATGCTACACAGCTTAGAGGAGGTCACAACTCGATTGATGAATTTTGGCCGTGCCCGTTGTCAGGGCACGTAAGGCTTAATATATCATGAAACAGGACATCTTCTCACATAGAGCTAATGGGAATAATCCCTTGATAAAACTTTACAGATATAAAGTGAATAAACACAAAAAATAGACCGCAATATTTGATCAAAGATTGCAATACTGTTTAACAAGGTATACAATAGACAAATAATAATAATGGGTAACTACGCTAAAGTGGTTGAGCGTAAAAAATCTGGAATTAATAGATAAAAATAAATTCAAGGCAGTTACCGTCCATACATACCCTGCAATTTTTCGCAATTAATCGACAGGAAAGATAAAAAATCAAGATGTGCACAATTTCTGCTCTATAATATGAATTTTTAGATGTTTCGCATTGAAATTTATAGTCATACAATACTATTTTGGTCGATTATATTGGGAATTCTAGCCATATCATTATAATCCATGGCAATCCATACATATTCTTCCCCAAATAATGGGAGGAATTCCCCTCATGATCGTACGTACGGAAATCCGTTGATTACATACCATAGTTATATGCTCTAGCATATGCCCATGTACTACCATCGACCATCGTTTCCTGACAAACCTTAAACAACCAATATTGCCTCCACCAATATCGACATAACTATAGTAAAATCAACGTTATGTTACGGTCGACATATCTACCATATTGTTTCATCATCCATAATCGGCCTTAATCTCTCATACACCACTATATTCTACTACAAGCACAACCATTACTTCTGACTGGGTACTTGGATAGGCCTATAGCCCAATATACCCAACTTTTGGACTTAGAACCAGTCCAAAATGTAGAAAATGGGCTCCTGTGCAGATAGTTTAACGTAACCTCACTAACCTAACCTGATCTTACCTAACCTAACCTGTACTCACCTAGCCTAGTTTCATCTCACTTAATCTAAACTCATCTAGCCCAATTCCACCTCACCTAACTCAACTTAACCTAACCTCACCCAACATGAGATGACTTACCTTAAGCTCACCCTAAGCTCGCCTAACCTAAGCTCACCGGCATACCCTAACATTACCTAACGCTCACATAACTAAATCTAACTTAATTGAACCTCAAACAACCTATATCAAAAGTTCTTGCAACCCACGTTCGCTGATGCAAATGCTAGTTCAAATTTAACTTAGCGCAATATCGTTTAGTTTACTTAAATATGTTGCATTAAAATAAGTGAATGCAGATGTCAAATATAGCTTCACGAGAGAGCGGGGCTTTTTTCCTATCGAGGCTTTTTTCCTACCGGGGCTTTTTTCCTACCGCGGCTTTTTTCCGGGTGTTTTTTTTCCTTCGGGGCTTTTTCCTCCCTGAGTTTTTTCTACCGAGCTTTTTTCCTACCGGGGCTTTTTGTTATGAAACGATTTTTCTCACATAGCTATATATATATATATATATATATAAATTTAGGTAGCTCCGTAAGTGTATATAGATATATTAGAGTTTAAAAAAATAATATTCAAGAAAATTCACTAACTAGGTAGTGTTCTATTTCTCTATTTCATGAAAAAAAAAAAATTTCACATCAAACTGTGAGATTCTCAGAGCCAGTTCATGAGTGACAGGATGTGAGGACCGCAGAAAAATTCAAGTGTTAGAGGAACCGTTAGGCTGAGGTCTATAAATTTTAGGGTCCGTCACTTGATGTAAACAGAGAAGGTTGTGTAGGACAGTCAATGTTTGTTGGGGAAGACGAACCCACCCAATGATGTAAGACGTCCCATTGGCCCCAGCTTTGCTTTGGGAGGAGTGTTTGAGGCTCCCTCAGCCAATTATATAGATCAAAATTGGTCTGGAGGCGTAGAACTTTAACCCAAGGGTACTTTCGGGAAAGTCATTGGTAGATTATTAGGTGGGTGGTTCGTGATTTTCAAAATTTAGAATAAGTTGGGAGGTTCTTAGCAAGGATAGAAAAATCAAGAGTTAGTCCCGAAGCAGAGGTTCGTGCGTGGTGCGTGAGCACGGTTTTTTGCGGCTCTCCTCGTCGGGGAGGCCGGCTTGGCAATCTTTTAATGCCGGCCTCAGACGTATTGAGTCGGATACCAACCCTTCGATCCGATCTCAAGTGATCAGCGCTTATTTTGCGGTGTGACTAACCCGTGCATCGAACTTGAATATCGTGGTGTGCGCGTGTTTCTTTTCATAGCCAATCCATAACATTCTACAACCCAGCGCCATACGATTCGCAGTATTTCACCATCATGTCGAGATTCCTGTGCTTGCCGCGGAGTGACATGAAGTGAGGGTTTGCTAGCTTGCACGAACAATCTGCGTACATCATAAAGCAGTGTACTATAGCAACCTAATATCAACGATTTCTTGCTGATCTGTTTCATTTCCATCAGCTAGTTTGAAAGTTGTGCCTTGTCAGTGCCAGTTGTGCTCGCCATCATCGCCCGTAATTGAGAACTACACTTTAGCCTCAACCACCAACGATTGTGCGACCATATTGTGCCTTGTCAGTGTCCGGTTGTACTTGCCGTCATCTTCTTTAAATTGAGAACTATATTTAATCTCTTCAGTCAATGATTCTTGTGCTCCAGTTGTGATTGCTCTCCCCTTTGCCTAATTGAAAATTATATTTTGAGTCTCAACGAGTCTTTAGCGGTGAAAATTGTTGGCAGCCAATGGCCAGTGCCTGATATCACAAAACTATTATAGTGATTGTCCTTAGAAGCCGCACAAACTTGATATTACCTCGCAGTACGTGAAGATTGCGGTTTAAAATTGCATTAGCTCAAAAATTATGCATGTGCTATCGTCCCAATGACCAGTGCTTGATATCACAAACTATTAGAGTGATTTCCCAATAAGTCGCACAAACTTGTTATTGCCTCGTAGAGCGTGATGTTTCGACACTGCCGCAGTGCTATATATCACCTGCATATTAATGTCAAATGCCAAGCTACGGTATACTGCGTGTGAGCAGCGATTGCCGCGCGTGTCCAATGCAGTGCTAAGGATGAGCGACTTTTCTCCAGGAGGCAGCGCATATTCGAGCGAGTGATGATTTTTAGCGGACATCAAGAGAAGTTCGCCAGGAGGTTCCGGTTCTGCGTATTGGGTTGTATTTTGCAGCTGATTGGTAGATTGGAACGCTATTTGTGTCCAGAGGTTGTGTGTTTAATAGGAAGATCGGAACACTATTGGTGTCCAGAAGTTGAATGTTGATCGTGCACCCAGACAGAATTACGGGTTGCCCCTTCAGTATGCCGCTCTGTAGGTCAATGTTTCCCGCAGTGAGAGATGGAGTTCACATGTTTATGTGTTTTTTTTTTAAGATTCGGTGAGCTCATTCAGTAGCGCAATAGTCACGAAGTGAGAGTGTAATCAGTGTTGTTAGTCAGTTTCAATGGCGTTCTTTGCATTTTGAAAATTTGGGCAGAGAAAACCGACGGAAAAAGGTTACTCCTGCGGTGAATTGCACTAAGTGTCATAAGTGTATAAATGTATGTAGTGTAATATGGGTGATTAGAATAGCTCCTAAAAAATGGAATAGCGAAAAAATGTTCGACTTAATTTATATAGATATTAATGATCAGAGTAGGGTTTGTGCCTGAGTATATCAACAACTCAGTAGATACCAAGCGATATTTTATCCCTGCTGGTTATTATTATTATTATTAGTAAATCACACCAGACTGGCGACGTGGGAACGGAGAAACTCCATGAGGTTAACAAATTCAAACGCAACCAGCCCGGCGGGGGAAGAAAACAAAAGAATGAAAAAAAAGAAGATCCAAGATGACAGAATTGCTCTATGTACAGATCGTTTAAAGCTGCCAATACCCGCACCAGCAAAGACAGAGCAATCAAGACCTTTCCAAACAGCCACACACGATGGGAAAAACGAACGGGAACATTGGCCCGTACAGCATTGCAACGGTTCTAAGGCAAACTCACGAAGAGCACCAGTACGCCGAGTATTCCTCTCCCGAACAAATGGATCCGGAAGAAACTCAGACAGTGGATGACTGGGGCAATTATAGATTTTATGCAAAAACAGACCCCACCAACTCTGCGACGATGCGCCAGATCACAAAGCACAACACCACCCAGCATGAACGCACATCGACGAACAACTTTGTCAAGCAAACACAGATGGCAATCGGCAGCAGAACCCCAGACTACAGCGCAGTACTCCAGAAGAGGGAGGACAAAGCAATTAAAGCAGCGACGTGTCAATTCTACCAAGCCAAACACCCTCCAAGCACGCCTGATAAGACTAATTTTCTACGATGCACATGAGGCAACCGAAAGAATGTGGGGCTCAAACGTCAACTTTGGATCAGAATTGATGCCCAAGATTACCAAGTCATCAACCACAGGAAGTGATACACCATCCAGTATGAGTGCAGGAAAAGGAGGTCCCACTGTACGCGACCTGGACACGAGCATGGTCTTAGTCTTGCCCGCATTTA
>LQNS02278127.1:8859381-8879981 GCA_001587735.2 Parhyale hawaiensis | reverse complement strand
ATCAGGTGGTACTACCCGAGGGAAGGGAGAGAGGAGCAGACTGCGGAAGACTGAGTACCCAGCTATGGCACCAGCCTGTTCATCTCCTCTCAGGGATGCCGTTGGACCAAGAAGGTCTCATCTGCCTTTAGAGTGGCATTTCCTCCAACTCAGGGGCTACCCAGAGCTCGAAACCCAAAGCCAGCTCATACAAACAAAGCGGCGTCAGGTGGCCGGACAATGGGTGCAGCCTGATAACGCGCAGGCCACGCTGGTGGTTCTTTTCAACATAAGACCAACATTGTGTGTCCTTTTAATTGTGCGATCGTTAATAAACACAGCGGTCAACAGAATCTATTATTTGAAGTGACGAAAATAAGTTTAGCCAGTGCGGTCTTTTTCCCGGTGGTTCTTTCAACCCGCTGTTCGATTTGATAACATGTATGTTCACATGCATTTTATTTTTTCCTCGGTGGCAGAACACACCGTTTCTGCTACCTGATTTAATATTTGGCTTCTGATGGTCTTCCTCACAAGTTTCGGTGTAACATGTCTTGCGCAAACGCAACGTTTCTTTGCATTGCATTTGCGCAGATCTTAACCCTTTACTAGGCATTCCTTCTTAATTAAGAGATCCTTAATATCCTGTGTTCCCATTTGAAATAACCGGATAATGTGCGTAACATCAGTATTTGGCCGGTAAGTTTGGCGAATCAATAACTAGCAGAGTTATTTGTCAACCGTTATTTTATTTCCTTTATGTGTTTTTGCGAACACGTCATTTGTTCAAAATTTCCATGTCTTTTTCCCAGTATATTGAAAGATCTAAATGTGTGTTTCTTTGAACCTTCTCGCAGGCTGAAAAAATCAAATCGCCATATATCTTATCCTAGGAATGGTGGGGAATGGCCGTCCCTTGAGGACATGTTCAATTTGTGTGCATTTTATAATTCGTAGTCACAATTCTATCATGTGCTATGTATCCCATTTCATATCTTTAGTCATTAACTTCTGCTAATGTGCGGTCAAGTATTGGAGCGAGAACAATCAACTGGATTGTTCACGAGAATATTTGCCGGATTATTCCTAATAAATTATTCTTTCACAAGGTTCGAACATTCAGTATTCGTCTGATTGATTAAAATAATCAACCAAGGATTTACTGCCAATAAGATTTGTACACTGCACCTATTTTATTTATTCATTTATTTTATCAAAAAACTAAATTAATGATATACATATCCATTCCCTTTATAATTTCTGCCCCGTAACATTTTTTCCTGCCGGGGCTTTTTCCTACCGTGGCATTTTTCCTACCGGGGTTTTTTCCGGGTGCCTTTTTTTCCTTCTGGGCTTTTTTCCTACCGGGGCTTTTTTCCTACTGGGGCTTTTTTCCTACTGGGGCTTTTTTCCTGCCGTGGCTCTTTTCCTACCGTGGCATTTTTCCTACCGGGGTTTTTTTCCTACCAGGGCTTTTTTCCTACTATGGCTTTTTTCCTACCGGGGCTCTTTCCCGGGTGCCTTTTTTCCTTCGGGTTTTTTTTTCCTACAGGGGCTCTTTGTCGGGGTGCCTTTTTTCCTACCGGGGCTCTTTCTGGGTGCCTTTTTTCGTTCGGGGCTTTTTTCCTACCGGGGCTTTTTCCTCCCGGGTTTTTTTCGGATACCCTACTGAGTCAGGTTGTAGCTGATATAGCTATTAATAAAGCGGCCAACAGGCTTAAACCCTGGGATGGGATGAGGCCCAACTCTAGCTTTTTAAAACTATTGTTCTTAAGGCCCCTACTCACCCTCAAGTAAACTTGACAAGTATGCTTGCGCAAGTGACTTGTACGAGCAAACATGAGCGTGTGTATGGCCAATCTTGCGCAAGTATTAAACTTGCACAGTGACTTGAGGCTGGAATCTTGTCCTCAAGCGCAAGTCTGACTTGGGCAAGTCTACCGTAGCATGTGTACCGAACCCGCGCACTTGATATTAAGCCCCTGTTGCAACTTCGGCTAGTTCTGCACAAAATACTTTATACTAGTAGTAGTGGTAGTAGTATTTCAAGTTTCACTATGGTTTAGAAGTACTGTTGGCTATTTAATTTCAGGTGACGACATCTGCCAACCATGGAGCAATCAGCGTTGCCCAATCAAAAATTAATAGTGGATCATCGACGATTATTGCGGGTTACCAAAAGAAAATACTAATGTCGAGATCATATTTTCAGAACTTAGATGTATCTTCAATCTGGCAATACTGGAGCAATCATGGCCAATAGTTACGTAGCCTTCGCAAAGTGATGAGTCGTGTTGTTAAAAATGGCGAATTCAACTGGAGACTTGCGGAAGAATACTTGTGCGTGTGGTGGCAAAGGGCAATATCCCAATATTTGATCAAATACTTGCGCAAGCATTTTTGTTAAGTTTGCATGAGCCTGTGTAGCCGCCTTAACATCAAGATAAAAAATCAGATATTATAAAGGAAAATCGTAGACAAGGAGGGTAACTGCAGAACTGTGACCTACTGTAGCTGATCCGCAGCTGTGCTGGGTGTAATTAAATTCCAGCTCGTCCAGGTCAGCCTCATTTAAGGAAGATTCAATTGAGATTGTAAAATCTAGAGCATATACTGCGTGGAGAGAGTTCTGAATGATTGACATCTGTGTCAGACGAAATCGAAACTTTGGTGGAAGCAAACATCATCTGCCTTCTCCACTTCAAACATCAACGAAACTGCCTGCCTATGCAGTTAGCAGTTGATAGCTATTTTGCATCGTCCGGACATTGTATTCTACTCAATGCTTATTTAATCATTATCTATGTACTTCGTCAAATTGAAAGTTGAATTTCTGGCTTCCTCATCCTCATACAGGAGAGTGGGCATGCAATATGTACGGGTACCTATAGAAATATATCACAGAATTTTAGTCCTATATACTCGCTCCTGGAATTATCCAGGAGAGGAAGTTCACAGTTAACCCTTTATTTGAGTTAAGTAATGCTTTTGGGGCTCATAGGATTCGAACCCCTGACTCGTGTATAAACGGGGCAACTGCAGGACCAGCGCCGAGAGAACTAAAAAAAATTAGCTTGCAGTAGGCCAAATGCTGCAGTAAGCTTTAAAGCCCTGTTCAGGCGATACTTGGTAACGACACTTCCTGCCTTGCCCCGTCCACTTCCTTCCTCTTTGAGCTCCATTCTCCCTTGGCTATTTGCGGGCACGATCTGGTCAATGACTGGCTGTAGCGACAACGATGAGCAACCAGTAGCGCCCGCTCAGTCGCGCGGATGTTTCTCGCCCTTATTCGCGATACTCGTTTGCAGTAATAACTCAGCGTTGCATGAAATCGATCGGCGGAGACGGTATTTCCTATCATGCTAAACCTCGTGGATGAAGTTCTCCAAATATCTGGTTGGTATGAAAGTAATTTATGATTTTTCTATTATTTTTTTATGTTATTATAATTTGTTAACCTCTTTTCACACATATAAAGTAGCTCTGTGTTTAATTCCTATAATTTTCTTTGAGATTATCTAACCTGTGCGCAATATTTAAAAAAAAAACTTTACCACCATATCTGCCCTTCTAACGGTCGCGTAGGAGAAGGTTTACTCGACGAATTTCATTAAAGTGTTGATGCAAGTGCTGCAGCAAAATCTATTCAGAACACTTATGAGGTTGAGTTGTGGAGGTGGTTTTCTCGCTTCCGAAGTGGTGAGTGATTCAACGTTGGAAAAAAAGTAAAGAAAATAAACGACATAATTCAGCATTATTTAAAGCTTTTGTTATAGAGAAGCCTACCACTACCACTAAGAAACTTACTGAACACCTAAATGTAACCCATTCCACCGTTGTATGCCAACAAAATCATATTTTTTGCCTTATGTATTTTTTTTAATCGGACGTTACATTCGCACCAACCTGATTTATTGCTGCTAATCTGTATCCCGTGTGTGTACTCGCATGTGGAAAATTGTTCTGGGTTATGGAGCTGTACGGTCGGGTTATCCCTGACGTGTGCAGCTTTGCTCATGGGCACGGCAGCTGCTAGGTGCTCAGCTTGCAGCGCACCCAAATGCTATACTTTACTCCACAGCTTCCAGAGTTGGACACACTTCAAAACATGTATTCTAGGCTTTACGTTACGAGTAGAGTCGTACACTTGTGCTACTTCAAGACGTGCATTCCTCACGTCATGGTATAACCATGTCAAAATAGTTAATCCAAAAGGTGAAGTGTAGGACGAGACCCATTTCTACTTTAACCCAAAGCTTTAAACTTTCATGCAAGTAAGGAAAATTGTCGGGGAAGTTCATAGCGCACAGTGTTGTCTTTGCCAGATTATGCAAATTTTAATTCTAAACGAAGGGAGATTAATCGTGTGGACCAGGCGTGCCCACGCCCAGGTAATATTGAGGGGCAGCTGATGGCGGTGTGATGGTTGCGGCAATTTTACGCCAGCCTCGCCTTGCTGCATCATCAAATTAATTGCACTGTTGTAGTCCCTCTGAAGATCTCATCAACTCCCTGCTGCATACCTTAGTAGCCACTGTTAATTTCTCGAGCTCTTAGGCAAACAGCCATCAATGACTCATAATATTTACTCTCTTCAAGTTCGAAAATATTGTGTGTACCGGAGATCGACGATTGTGGTGAAGTACTGTAGGCTACTACCGTACGTTGTTGCTCTGCATGTATCACTCTACACGCACTCAACTGACGCTCAGTCAGGCCTGAGGTCTTTAGTCGGGCAGCTTAATTTGATTTTTGGACTGGATGGGGACAGATCTGAGTGTGACATTTTTTCTAGCTAGCTACACCCGAAATACTTTCAATTTTTGCTAGGCCCCACGTGCGCAGCATATACGCGGTTAAGTGCAATTTTTGAGGTTTCGGTCAGTGAGAAAAAAAAAAGGGAAAATCGCCGTTAGATGGAAATGACGAAATAATGAAACAGTAAGTGGCAAGCTGGAGCTCTGACGGCAGATTTATGATACAATCTGGTTATTGTACATTTCTGTGTGAAACGGTGACTCTGAGGCTACTCCTAAAAGCATATCTTACGTGCGTACGTCGTATATTTCAAGGTGTTAATGAAAACGCGACATATGGACTGGAATGCGTGAGTAATCTATCAGCAAAAAAACGGTGAGGACCTGAAGTGCCCATCAGATGGGCCAGCTACTGGAGACAAAACAGCGTCATTCAAGACTTTCCTTACCAACGTTTGTGCATTCCGCAAAATCGACAGCTTACCTCAAAACCTGTGCTTCGATGGAGGCGTCACCGCTGAAGACTTTGCGGCACATCGGGCAAAGGGGCACAAATCTTACTACAGAAAATTTGCCAAAGGCAATTACACAGAGCTGAACAAAAAAGAGAAATGAGTTCAGATGATCCAGGCTGTGCCACTGATGAGAAGTGCTGATAAAACCGGTAAATTCTGCCAAAATCCTAATGTATTTTCTGCAGCAAAGACGATAGTCATCTCCATGAATTCAGAACAATGGATGCAGTCGGAAATATCAGGCTGATGGCCACTGATTTCCAAGACACAGGCCTGCTTGCAAAGATTTCTGGCGCGGTGACTGATTTTCCATTGAAGTAAAATGCCACCTGACCTGCCTGACTGAGCTCCGAAATCGCCATAGGTCTAAGAAAACAAGGCAGTTTCAAGAATCCAGTGAATCCAAAAGTGAGGAGCAAAAACTAAGACTACAGCCTTTACTGAGCTCGCTAGTTCCATTGGAAATTCTGTAGAGGACGGCGTATTTATTTTAAGCTTGTGGATCTTTGAAAGTTGTATGAAAAGCGTCTTCAAGACCTTGGTTTTCGAAAGAAAATAAATAAGAGCCGATTCAAGGAAAAAATCCAGCAATACTTCCCGCGAGCCATAGAACAAAGTGATGGAAAGCACATTATTTTCAATTTGCCAGGGGGAAAGCACAAAATGTTGAACAAGGTTATGAATTGTGACCATGAAGGAGGTGCTACCACATTTGCATAAGCTGCAAAAATAGTTCGCAACGAAATGTCCTAGAGAACTGGATTTCACTTCGATGCGCCGTTTCTGTCCTCCTGCAAGAACAATCTGTCCCATCGACACTGAAGATGCCTGCTGCGATGCTCCTTAATGGACCAGGTGTACAACAACAGGACTCAAATGACTCACAGGCTTGTCTGACCGTTTCTCAGTCCATCCTTTTCAACTTCAAGAATTGTCTGCATGGGCTGCATAGAAATGTTATCTTGCAGGGACTGAGGCCTTCGGGTTCATTGCAGAAAATGCTTTCGTTGCCATGTAGGTGAACAACCCCCACTTTAAGTTGCTGGAACGCTTGGCAGCATTATTATAATATTCAAACCGTGCTGTCTACCAGGCCAGCATTTACCACTGCTCACCAGCCCCAGCAGCAAGCACCACCTCCAGATTGATGGGGCTAGACTCTGGACAAGGGCAGCAAGGCTTGGCTCCCTTTTTGGACGACACTGCCAATAGCATCTGAAGCTTGCAGCCAACTAGTTCAATGTGTATGCAAGGGTGCGAGAGGATGTGGCACCAGATGTGGTTACAGGAAAGGTTGTTGGCCAAGCACAAGACAGTGCAACTGCCGCTATGCCAAATACATCAATGGATATCCACATACTCGTACCAGCCGCGGTTGCCGATGTACATGCCAGGATTACTTTAGAGACGTTTTCCTAAATGTTCAAATCTTTGAGGGCTGAATAAGCAGTTATAAACACCAATATGTCTGAAACAAATTAATGTTTAATTGTCAGTTCACTGATGCTATGAAAGCAAGTTCCGAAAATGTCGCGACAAGTTTTTTGGCCTTACTTTCGTGCTTTGTAAAACCATGTACAAATATCTCACAAAATAATGTTCATTGATTGAAAAATACTTGAAATGTATCTTTTACGATTTTATTCACTGAATTGATTCCATTGCCTTCAAATTTTTCAAACATTTTGCTTAGACATGTATATGCTGTATTTTCCTCTATTAATGCTACGGCAATATTGATGACGTCATGTGACTGGGCCCCATTAGCCAAATTTGATGGGGCCTCGTAAAAAATTGGTGAGTAGGGTCTACAGAATTGCCTGATGAAGTTTGACACTTTTGTCAAGTCGCTCCCCATCATATCGCTAAGCTGCCTAACTAATTATATGGCCCAGGTCAGAGTACGCCGTGTCTACGGATCACCGCGTGCCTCCAAATGCGTCGTACTAAATGCAGAGGTTGTGTTGTTTCCTTCATTCCAAGCGGCGGTTCGACTAACGAGAAGATGGGCGTTTGCGCAAAATGAACCTCGGCTACTTAGGGCATGTTCGGATGAGCTGCAGGTGGTGGTGGTGGTCTACACACTACACCACGTCTGCAGAGGTCTGTACAAATGCGCTCCAAGCACGAGGTTCTGTTTCGGAATTTTTTTCAGTGTTTCGGCTCCAATACAGCTTGCTCAATGCCCATGCCCTGTTTGAATAACAGTACCTGGATTAGATTATACATATATACAGTACGTATTAACCTTTGCCAAGAAGTTATGGTTTAGCCGAGTTTGTCTCTTTGTTTGTCTGTCTGTCTCACACTAGGTTAAATCAAAAGTTGTGGAGGGATATTCATGAAATTTTGTAGGAATTATTAAAAATGAAAAAGGCACAAATAACTAAATTTTCGTGATGATCGGTTCGTCCAGTTGCCTGTTTGACTGATATGTTTGTCCTAATGTTTGTCAGAAAGTAGGTAAAAAAATTTACGTCCGGATTTTTACGAAAGTTACAGAAACTGTTATTGCTGTAAAAAAATTGCTTGAAAAAAATACAATCGACCAAATTTTGGCGGTGAGAAAACGAAATCCTAATTTCAGGACCATTAGACTTTTTTGTCAACACTGCCTTGTTTGGCAGAGGCAGGCGCTCTCAGAGTGCTGTAGTGCCAGTGTTTTTCTTTAATTGAAAAATAAATATATGAGAGTTGCGGATTCGTGACGAGGTTACACCTGCGGACATCCCCCATTTCTCCTGCTACGCTTCTAATCAAACGTCGTCTTCACTTGTTATCTAGTTTTACTTCTTTTTGAATGAATCCTGATTCTGGTAATGAGCCTTCACTGTGAACATATGTTTGTACATATTGAGACGTAATTGCCATTTACGTTGATCCGTCATGGTCATTGGTTTAACGTTATTTTGAGATCAAAGTTCTTTAACAACTACGGTCTGATTTATTTCTGAGTGACTTTCTATATCTGTTTTCGGATTAATGACTCGTTGAAGCAAGTGAGGTTGTTTTTTGTATTCACACAAACTTTGAAACGCATAAAATCTGCTAATCACTTATTAGTTCATTGATCCTGCACGCACACACATGCCCGTACACCCTACAACCCTATACAATATTATACCGGATATTGCAAAAAAAAAAAAAAACGCTGCCAAACTTTCACAGGTGATAGGGACACTCAAAACAAACACTTTTTCACGAATACCATAAACTCCAAAAATTTGTTCGTTTTCGAGTTATTGACATGTGTAACGTTTAGGGTAATCTTACAAATAGTAAATAAGTCTTTACGTTAATCCTAGTTATACCTTTGAATTTGACAATACAGCAGTTGCCTACGTTATGGCAACACTGTGTTTACAAATTACTTTACCGGACCGGCGAAATGGTCCAGTAACATGGCCTGCTAGATCTCCCGACCTCAATCCACTGGATTTCTTTTTCTGGGGTCCCATGAAAACTTTGGTGTACGGCACTCCTCTGCAGTCAGAATTTGATCTTGTTGCCAGGATCGCGCTCGCAGCAGGCAACATCACTGAAGATCGACATATGTTATCTCGTGTTCAACACTCCTTGCAGAGGAGGTGTCACGCCTGCACTGAAGTAAATGGTGGACATTTTGAACAGTTAATGTAATTGGTTGTAAGATTAATGTATTACATTTCTTTGCACAATATTCTTTCAGTATCCACTCTACTGTTTAGTTGCAACTGGAGTTGTATGTAGGTAGGCCTTCATTTAGTTGCAGTTTTAGGTAAGGTTTTGTTACAAATTACACATGTCAATATCTCGGAAACGAACAAGTTTCAGAATTTTTTACATTCGTGAAAAAGTGTTTGTTTTGAGTGTCCCTATCACCTGCGAAAGTTTGGCAGAGTTTTTTTTGCAACACCCGGTATACCTATCAAGTTCACTGCCGAAAACCAATCGGATAATTCTTTAGCTTTTTTAGATGTTTTAGTAGCCAACCACGACACAACGCTTGTCACTGGGGCTTACAGAAAGCCCACGTTCTCGGGCTTCGGGACAAGCTTTTTCAGTCACTGCTACGATCAATTTAAAATCAATGCTATAAAAACTCTCCTATTTCGAGCATACCATTTGTCCTCTTCCTACCTAACCTTCTCAAACGAAGTTGACTTTCTCCGAACTTTCTTCAAAAATAACGATTACCCGAACCATCTTCTGGACCACTACTGCAATTTGTTCCTAGACAAACTGTTCGATCCCGGTATTAGCAAACCCTCTGTCCCTAAATTAGACTTCTTTCACTCGCTTCCGGACTACAACCAAGCCTCTGTAATTGCAGAAAACGCATTGAAAACATTTCTCTCCGAAGCTTACCCACATATAAACTTTAAATTTTCGTACAAAAACACATTTACCATAGGGTCCTACTTTAAATTCAAAGATAAACCACCCACACCGCTTCTGTCAGGTGTTATCTACCGTTTCAAATGCAAAGGATGGAATGCCTCGTACATTGGTAGCACTGGACAACATTTCAAAGCCCGCATTGACCAACATTAAGGTGTATCCAGCCAAACTGGTCTACCACTTGCAAAACCCTCACATTCAGCTCCCCGCCTGCATGCCGAGCAAAACGACCAATCAATCAGTAAAAATGACTTCTCAATCATTGACTCTTCTAATCTAATAGAACTCACAACATCAGAATCCCTTTATATCAATAGAACAAGACCTAGCCTCAACATTAAGACTTCAGCTGTACCTCTTCACATTATTCCCGACTAACGAGCTCTATATCTGACGACTGTACAGGAGCTGACACCCGGCCCCTTCCCACAGCTCTGTTCATTCACCTTTCAGCCCATGACCGACGTTTTTCCTCCGACTGCACATGCATTCTTTTCTCTCCGCCCTATAATCACTATACATTCAACAAAACCTAGCCTCAATACAATGATTACAACTGTACCACTCGTCACAACCCATGACTGACACTTCTCCCTCCGACTGTGCTTGTCCGCTTTCCCCCGCTTCTCTTACTGTCCCACGCCTATATAAGAACCCCATAGCGCACCATGGTCATTAGCCCTTTAGATCCCACCCTGTCAATACACCAAAACTTAAGTCATCTTAAGTAAAAAATATTTGTTAGGCATCCATTGTTGTTTTTATAAGAAATTTCTGAAGATGGGAGGAAAAAATCCCGAAACGTTAAAGTTTTATTTGTTAGTCGACATCTGTAATTAATTGAGATCGACACCATTAAGTCGAGTGACTTTATCGGAGGGCAGGTTACTTCTCCTAGGTTTAATGTACATACAAACAGTTTTAACAGTATTATATTAAATACACAGTTTGCTGGCTTCGCTTTCGCAAATAGAGACCAATTTTTGCAGCCCACATGAATGGGGAGAAGCAAGGACCATATCATCAGCATAACTGAGCGCATTTACTGCGTGACCATTAATGTGACACCCCACTCCAGCGGCGTTCAGATGGGTGTGGATGCTGTTAATGAAGTTGTTAAAGAGAATTGGAGAGAGTAAGCCCCTTTGTCGTATGCCATTAGTCATGCCGAACGCTGATAACGTTGCCCTCCCCATTTCACATAGCATTTCTGAGTTTGAAACCAGTATTTTAGCGTCTTAACAATATAAGGAGGGATTTGTCTCTCAAGCATACACTTATATAGGGAATAATGGTGAACTCGGTCAGAGACAGAGACCACCTGCAGCAACTCCGCAAAGCCTTCGAAGCCGCTTCAGTACTACACTTCACCTACGAATTGATCACCAACAACAAAATCAACTTCCTGGACGTCGAAGTCGATGGCAATGGGAACCAATACGTCACAACGGTGTGCAAGAAGCCAACCAGCACAGCAAGCTACCTCAATGCAAAGAGCGAGTGTCCTGAAAGCTACGAAACTGGAACTTTCACAGCTCTAATTCATCGATCGTTCAGAATCTGCTCGACATGAGACGCATTCGACGCAGCAATTGTGCAACTCAAACAAGCCCTCATAAATAATGGTTACAGTAATTCATGTTTTGATGGCGCACTCAAGCACTAGTTGGAAAAGAAGCAATCGCCCGAAACAACAGAAAATCGCAGTATCATCCAACTATGCCGTAGGGATCAAATGTCACCAGCTTATAAAATGGACGAACGTGTCACCAGAAGAATCATACACGATAACGTTACGTGCAGGAACCCCGAAGATAAACTTAAACTTACAATATACTACAAGAACAACAAGAAAACCGCCAGCTCCTTATGAAGAACAGCCCGCCACAACCTCCTGAATTCCAGCAGGCGAACGTCGTGTACGAATTCATATGTAATGTTGGAGACTGTGAGCTCTACCCAAATTCGTACATCGGCATGACGACGACAACCTTATACAGAAGGCTTACGATGCACCTCCGGTCAGCTAGGCGGGATAGCCTCTCGCACTAAAAATACCCATAATCAGCAGATCACAAGGCAACAGCTGGTCAGTAACACAAATATCCTTAGTTAAACTGCGACAAATATCGACTTTCCGTAGAAGAGGCACTACTCATTAAACTTCACAAACCGGCCATCAACACCCAGTTTACCAGCAGCAGCAGCTCCAGCGTCCACCGGATCGGGAAGCTGCGGACCGCTAGCATGTATTCGTAGCACTAGCATCGGCCTCAGCCAATCAGAGGCCGAGCCCAGCATCCCTAGCCGCGCGCTTCCTATAAGAAGCCCTTCCGCTCCATAACTAAACCGTAAGATCGAGTGCAACACAGTTTCTCTTGCAGATAGAATCCTAAGGGAAGGCATAAAGTGCTTCTTTGTTCGAATTACTCCTGCTCAAATGAAACGCGAAAACTTTGTGAACTTACAGCTCTGTTTCAAATGTTACAAGTATGAAGATCACACAACACAAGACTGCAACATCCAACATCAACTCTGCTCAGAATGCGGCGAAAAAGGACTTACTTTCAAAAAATGTACCTCAGCCGTAAAGAAATCCCTCAACTGTGGTGGCGCTCACAGAACTATGGCCATGGCATGCCCCATTAAGAAGCAAAAGATGAAGGAAAAACTAGAAATGCAAAGCAAGGTGGAAGAGCAGAAACAAGAACAAACCTATACCGACATCACGAAAAAAGTAATCCAAGAGACAACACCAACAACTCACATACTGGAATTAAATAACAGCGCTCAACTTGACATCACTGCTATCATCATACACGCTCATTTCTACAATATGGCTACAGGTGGAGGAACTTATAAATCCGAACTGAACCGAATGCTCGCAGAAAAAGGTATTGCTCCCATGAATTTCCCAGAAAATCCACCATCACAGAATCTATTCCGAACACGCATCAACATAGAAGACCCAGACGTCCCACTTCAACGACCAACAGCTGACACCTCATCGAAAAAACGCAAAGAATATGACGATCAACTGGATGTAGACAGATCACTCAAACCAAATACAAGAGAAGATCCAAGGCAAGAAAGACACACATCATCTAGTGAAACCAGGGTAAAAACACAGGCAGCAGAGTACCTTGTAGGGCTCTATGTACTGGATGACCAAGAAAGAGATAAAACAGATCTAGATCCAGCCAAGCTTAATTAAAGCTTATTTTCAGGCAGGGAGACTAAAATACGAAATCAGCCTCTCAAACTCACACATGTCACCAGAAATCGTCGAGAGACTCATTCACCAGAAACAGCTATGGGAGAAAGAGGAAAATATCATCTGTAAGACTCCAGAGGCCTTCAAGAAGATCCGCAGCGGACGTGAAAAAACACCACCCCATATACAGAGGGCCCAGGAACAACGCCACACTACCAAACAAGGCTCACGGTAATTCAACACAACGTTAGGCACTGGAATCCAAACAAACATGCACTCACAAATTACTACTTTAGACATAACCCGGATATAATCCTAATTAACTCGCATGGGGAACAAGAGCATCAATCAATAAGAATCTTCAATTATAATGTACATGAAACAAATTCAGACAACTTTATTCACAGCGGGGCAGCTATAGTAATACCTAAAGACATAAACTACAGATTATTGGACGGATTTGAAACAGACATGATAGGCGCAACAATAGAAACGCAGCAAGGTCCTATTCATATACTAACGGCTACTAACCTGAACCGGTAAACATAATAGGGGATCTCAACGCTAGGTATACGAGACTTGACCACAGGGATAATAACAACCGGGGAAAAACACTCGCCACTCTAATAGACAGGACACATTCCCAACAAATCTCACCACACTTCCCAACACTCCTCACACACAAATCCGCAACATCACCTGACGTCGCGGTAGGAAATCACAAAATCTTCCACAACTTTCACAGTGTAGCTGGCAGCATCACACCCAGTGACCACCTGCCTTTAATATGCACAATATCATCATCACCAATTCAAATACCAACTAAACCAAGACCCTCAATGAAACAAGCAGATGGAGAATCATAGAGAAATCTATTAGCAAGAGTGCCTCAAATCACTGAAAATTGAACAAACTAAGCATGAAATTAATGAATCCATGAAGCAATTGACAGAAGAGTTACTTAGAGTAAGCGAGCAAACAATACCCACCACTTACCACACCACACTTCCACACCCTACGCTTACCAATGAAACACGCCTCATAGAAATCCAGTACAAAGCACTTAGATACAACATTGCCACGAATGGACCATCGATCTCAAAGTATCACCTACTGATCAAACTACGACAAAAACTACAAATGGAATATCAACGTCTTTCGCAGGAAGCATGGGACAGTGTTGTATAGAAAATAGACATTGAAAGAAATTCAAAGAAATTTTGGACATCCGCGAAAAAGCTCATGGGGAACAACACAAAAACCAAAGCCACCTATCTGAAAGGACATAACAATGAACCATTGCATAGCGACAAAGAAAAGGAAGTAATTTTCAGAGAATACTGGAGTAAAGTATTTCAGATATCAGATGAAGAAAACAAAGAATTTGACTCAGAACACGAATCCACCGATCTCGAACCTCTCAACTACCTACGGCCCATAACACAACCTTACTCTCGAAGCGATATCACCCTGCTACAAAGATACTGTCCACCCATAACGATAGACGAATGCAAATGAACAATAGCCACTTTTAGAAATAAAGCTCCCGGACCATCTGGAATAAGGAAACCCCAACTAAGTAAGCTACCAGAAAACATGATCTCAAATCTCTGCATCATTATGAACCAATGTTTGTCCATGGGGTACTTTCCAAGTGCATGGAAGGTAGCAACCATCATCCTCTTACCAAAGCCTAATAAAAGTCCGCTATCACACACTAACTAGCGACCAATATCTCTCTTAGACCTTCAGTCCACAATATTCGAAAAACTCGTAAACAGCAGATTTCAGAACATCCTAAACACCGACTTCTTACATAATGAAAGACAGCACGGCTTCAGAGCAAAACATGGAACTCAAAGAGCACTTGCTCTTTTCTATGAGCTAATAGCCACAGCACGCGCCAACAAGAAAAATCTTGATATCGTCCTCAGAGACATAAGTGGGGCATTCGTTAAGGTGTGGCACGACGGCCTCAAGTATAAAATAGTTACAAAGAACTTTCCAGACTGTTTAACAAGAACCATTTGTAGTTTTCTGGACAACAGAGCCTGCCGCATCAGAATTGATCAATACCCAGGACCACAGATTCCACTGAAAAGCGGAGTGCCGCAGGGCAGTTGCCTGTCTCCATCACTTTTCACCTTCTACACTCATGATCTGGAAGATCCACACGCACATTCCGAATACATCAGTTACGCAGACGATATCACTCAAATAGTTGCACTGGAGGGTTCTCATGCCTGTACATCACTCACAACAGCTAGAAAAATCACCAAATTAGACACATTCGAGCGAAAATGGAAGATCAAAACAAACCGGGAAAATTTTCAGATAATACCAGTGGGAAGAAAGAAAACAGCAAGAGTTGTTCTACAAGACAGAACAATAGATTGTACACAGAAAGTCAAAATTCAGTGCTAACGGTTTCAAAAAAACATATCAGCAGTATAGTAAGCCAAGTAAGATCAACTATGGCAAAACTGGGGCGTTTCAAAAGTTTGTCAACAAATAATAAAAGAAAGTTATGCATGGCTTTGGTAAGACCAGTTCTGACTTACCCTGCAATTCCACTCCACCTTTGCTCTACCACTCAAATGCGAAGGCTGCAGATAGTAAAGAACTGGGCCACCAGGTTCATAATGAATACTTCACGCTGGCAACACAAATCTTCTACGGAGCTACACCAGTCATGCCAGCTATCACCAATAAACATTGTACTACAGACACATGCTCAAAAAATCTGTGAAAATGTTGCAGAAGTAACCCCACCAGAAATCATGGAACAAACTAACCGTACACGACGGCAGAACTCACAAACACAACACGCCATCAAGCAGAGTAACCGCATATCACAATATCGAACCATTATACAGATAAGACACGATCAATCAAGAACACAAAACAGTCAGTGCACATTACAATGGTCTGACGACCTTCCCCTACCCTTCACCATCATAACTACACAATATCAAACTAGTGAATCACGGTACAAGAACCGGCGCTGACCGGTCTTATTCTTTCGCTTTATTTTCCATTTCAATCTTTCTTCAGTTTCCTCTATACTAATCTCCTCGATCTCTTCGACTATCGTCTCTTTGTTTCTCTCTTCTTTACTCCGCTCACCAAACCGTACCATCCTAAACTTCCACCGCCGTAACATGGAAGGCATCTCACCACCTCCAACGCCGCTACCACCGCGGGAACCACCACCACCATTACCTCCTGATGATGACGGCGGACTCCGAAACATTGAGGAAAGCTTCGGCGAGCTACTGCTCAGCATCAACAATAATAACCATGTTAAACTTGTCAGACAATTAGAGAAATCGAATAAACGTATCATCAACACTGAGCTTTCAGTCGCCTTCAATCAAACCTGCATATCAGAAAAGCTTTTCCAAATTATACAATATATTTATATGTTTATATATCAGCCCATTATTACCTCCGTCAAGGAAGTTGTATTTTCGTCGTGTTCATCTATCGGCTGACTGTTTGTCTGTCTTTTGTCCGCCACCAAGGAATATCAAAAAAATTATGAACGGATCTTTATGAAATTTCAAGCCATTGTTAACCATGTTATTATGAACAGATGATTACTTCTGGTGAAGATCCGTTCAACCGTTTGCTTTTTTGTGGGTCTGCCTCTATTTTTCTTATCACCGTACGTCAAAAGTTATCAACGGATTTTATGGAACTTACATGAGTTATTATCTCCACTAAGGAGGTTATGTTTTCGTCGGGTTTGTCTGTAATTGTGTTATTCTGTTAGTCTGTGTGTTTCCTAGCTAACTCAAAAAGTTATTCATGGATTTTTACGAAGTTTACAGGGATTGTTAAGTATGTTAGGAGGAACAGATGATTAACTTTTGATGAAGATCTGTCCATCCGTTTGTTTGTCAGCCTCACATTTCCTAATGCCATAACTCAGAAAATTATGGACTAATTTTTGTAAAATTTACACGAGACGTTAGGTATACTGTATTACGAGGAATAAATTACCAAATTTTTATGATGTTCTATTTGTTTGTTCGTTAGTTTGTCGCTGTTCTTAATTTTATGTTTGTTTGCACAATAATTCAAAAAGTTAGGAACGGATTTTTATGAAATTTACAGTTGTTGGTAATGGTAAAAGACATAAATGACTAAATTTTAGTGATTATCGATTGCTCTGTTTATGAGTTTGACTAATGTTTGTCAGAATGTTTGTTCTTAACTTAAAAAGTTATGAAAGGATCTTCAAGAAAATTATTGAAACTGTTAATGCTGTTAAACGGCACAAATGATTAAATGTTGGTGTTGATTCAATCATGGTCCCAGAACCTATCTGAACTTTTTGTTGTCGTTGCCTTTCTTGGCGGAGATATGAGCTCTCAGATTGCTCCTGTTGCTGTGGTGTTTGTCAGTAACATATCCCATAAAGTTATGGACAGATCTTCGTGAAACTTTTAAGAACTGTTACGAATGTTTGGAGAGACAAATGAGAAAGTTTTGTTATGATCTGTTGGCTCGTTCGAGTGTTTCACGATATATTTACCCTAATGTTTGCCAGAATATGACTGAAAAATTACAAATGGAGCTTCAAGAAAATTCCATGTACTGCTAGACATGTTTTGCGGCACAAATAACCAAATTTTAAAGATGATAAAAAGAAATCCTGGTTTCAGGGCATACTTCAATTTTTCACCAATTCTGCTTTGCTTGACAGAGGTATGAGCTCTCAGAGTTCTTGTCTGGTTCCTTACCTAGGCGTTTCCCTGATTTTTACTGGTAGCATCGAAATATCTGATTGTATTTCATCAATTCAGGGTATGAATCTACATACTATAGAATTGTTTCTAAGATTTAATGAGTATCTATGTTTCATGTTTCATCAATGATTGGCTAGCGATCTGTAAATAACCAGGCAGATCTGACGTAGTAGGACAGTGACTATGACCTTCCGCGCAGAGAGCAGCCGGTAGAGGAGTAGAAAAAAATCGTGATGAGGGAAGCACGTGACGGGCAGGTAAAAGCACCGTTAGGGGTTGCGTGTCACGAGTCACGAAGGTTCCGTAGCTAGCGGTATTTGAGAAAAAGAGAAAGAATAGAAGGCAGTTGGGTGATAGAGCCCAAGTGCTCCAGAACGAAAAATTAACTGATAGATGCAGCCGGGCCGTTGTTATGGGTGTTCAATTCAGTGACGAAGACGATTAAGTAATATGACGAATTCAAGTTGAAAAGGGTGATAGGTTGATTGGGTGGTACTCTATGGCGTGTGAATGAGCCCTGACACAAAAGTTTAGCTATTGCTGTATTGGCTTTAGCCAGGAAAATTGAGACTTGTTCAAAGATGAGAATTATGTGGCGACATCAAAATATTATTTGTTGCTGTTCGACTGGACTCGCTTTCCGTCTGCTGAGCAGCTCCTATAATCCGTAAATGATTGTTATTTTTTGTTCGCGTCTTCAGTATTTGGCATCGCTTACACGCACTATCTTTCACAAATATATTTTTGCTTTAAGTCGTTATTCTTCAGTGATTACAAGCGGTCATGTAAGAGAGCGAGGGAGTGAAATCTCACCGCTCCCCGGAAAACGGAGGCGCTGCAACGCCATACGAGTGCTGTCGGAAGAGACAAGCACCGACGCTCATTTAGCTCAGCAATGAATTTATTACCTCCGCCGAGGAGACTATGTTTTTGTCGTGTTACTCTGTCTGTTATACTGTTTGTCTGTCTGTTATACTGTTTGTCTGTCTGTTATTCTGTTTGTCTGTCACCAAGATTACTCAAAAAGTTGTGGACGGATCTTTACGAAATTTGCAGGGATTGTTAGGCATGTTAACAGCAACAGATGAAGATGATTAACTTTTGGTGAAAATCCGTTCATCGGTGTGTTTGATTGTCTGTCTTCCCATTTTTTATTAACGCCATAACTCGAAAAGTTATCGACCGATTTTCATGATATTTATGAGTTGTTAGGTATATTACAATGAGTAAATGACCAAATTTGGGAGATGATCAGTTAGTTCGTTTGTTTGTCACTATGCTTGATTTTATTGTTGTTAGCACAATAACTCAAAAAGTTATGGATGGATCTTTATGAAGGTTAAAAGATATAAATGAATAAATTTTGGTGATGATCGGTTGGTCTCTTTGTGTGTTTGACTCATGTTTGTCATAATGTTTGTTAGCAGCATTACTCAAAAAGTTATTAACGGATCTTCATGAAAATCACAGGTATTGTTAATATTATCAAAGGGCACAAATAATTTCATTTTGGCGCTGACGCAAAGAAAATCATAGTTTCAGAACAAATTTGAATTTTTCGTTACTGTTGTCTTGTTTGGCGGAGGTATGCTCGCTCGGAGGGCTCTCTAGTTATCACTCGTGATGAAAGTGAGAGAGGTGATAATGTTTTTGTTGAAAATTTAAGTAAATATACTTGTAATACAAAGAAGTCGACTAATATAAAATCTTAACGTTTCGGGATGAAAAATCCCATCTTCAGAAAAAGAAAAAAATAAAAAACCTAAGCTGCCACCTATGAATGAAAATATCTTTATTTTCTAATTGAAAAGGGGAGCGTGGATGTTGTCGGGGGAAGTCTAAAATGCAAAGGAACGGAGCTGCGAGTAGGGCTGGATGCCAGCTCCTGTACAGTCGGCAGATGTGAGGCTAAGTATGGACAGTATGGAGCGGTGCAGCCGAGGTCATATTGTTGAGGCTAGGTTTGGTTCTATGTATGTGGAGGGACTCTAATGTTGTGAGCTCGATGGGATTGGAAGAGTCTATGATGGAAAAATCATTTCTGCTGATGGGAAGGTTGTTTTGGTCAGTATGTAGGCGAGGGGCTGAATGTGAGGGTTTCGCAAGTGGTAAACCGGTACGACTGTTACACCTAAATGTTGGACAATACGGGCTTTGAAGTGTTGTCCAGCGCTACCCACGTATGAGGCGCTGCAGGCCTGGCATTGGTAAATAATTATTATTATTAAAACATCACGTTTGAGCTCCCACGCACAGGTAATACAACCCAAATGAAGAATCATGCAACACCGGGAAGCCCAAAATGCGGCTAAAGGAAATCCAGCAAAAAAACATTAACAGCTGACTTAAACGCCTGCAGGCCAATACGACCAAAAGCCGATGCCGGCAACAAATTCCAAACCTTAGCCGACGAGGGCACGAAGCACCGCCAGAACTGATTAGTTCGACATCTACAGCCTCCAAAGTAAAAGAGTGCGCACCGCACGCAGCACGAGTCTCTCTCCCAAAAACCTTGCGGGCAGGGAGAGAAGAATACAACCAATGCCTCTCATTATTGTACACCTTATAAAACATACATAGCTCTGCTACTCTTCTCCTGTGGGACAAGTTCACTAGATCATTATCAGCGCACAGCCTGCTGGCTGAACTAACAAGTCGGTCAAATAGACGCAAGTGAGTGTCAGCAGCTGAAGCCCAGACCGGTGAGCAATACTCCAACACAGGCAACAAGAACGCCTAAGAAAACGAGCGCCACAGCGACCCGCGGAGCCACTCTAGACGGTGAGTGCCTGCGTTTGGCCCACGAAAGTCCCCACCTAACGCAGAGACTCCCGCAGGGTCCACCCACGACGGAGACGCACAGGCATCGTCGTAAACGCCACCCATTGCTCACGGTTTCTCCCCTTTCACTCCCGCTCAAGTCCGTGAGGCCATAGTCGCCTCAGGATCCTCCACAGCTGTGGGCCCAGACCAACTGTCCATTCTACATCTTAGGCATCTG
>LQNS02278127.1:8716326-8726577 GCA_001587735.2 Parhyale hawaiensis | reverse complement strand
GTCCTTGTATATAGCTCCAAACTGATATGCATCTTTCCCCTGATGACGGCTGAAGCAAATTCATGCCGAAAGCTTGGGCACATTAAAAATATTGTCTTGAAGAAGTTTTTATTTAACATCGTGGAATAATAATTTGAGTTGGCCGTCGTAACGTTTTCCTCTATATGCATTTCAGTAAGGAAAGTACAATCAATGAAGAAGTGTCATCAGTTTCACAGTTTCTTGTGATGAAGAAGAAACAAGTCATGAAGAGAAGATTTTTCAACGGCCTTCATTAAGCAAATATATCAGTTATTGCGTGAATTTTTTTCACGCACGGGTCCACTAGTTATATAATAAAAAGCTTCGTGTATTATTTATATCCCATAATATGATAAAATGCTTCGCGTATTTATTTATTTCGTGTCCGCTCTAACAAAACAGGCAGGCGAAAAATAAGAGAGATTGCACATTTTGAAATTAAGTGGAGTATTCTTGGGGAGCGATGACAAGGTTGCAGAAGATGGGAAAGTGGGATCCTTATCCCTTTATCTGACTGATGGAGTTCTTGCTTGGAACACTTCTTGAAATCGAAACAGTATATGTATATGCAGCTTCTGGAGTCCAATTCTATAACTCTTTTCTATCAGGTCACGACGTATAAGTTCGGCAGATGATCAACGGAGCATTCCCGAGGCGTCGGGCAGTAGACAATTATTTCATAGGCCGTAGACAATTATTTCTTGTAGCTTACTGTCTTTCTCTGAGGGGGCAAATTTCGCTTCATGGGCCAAAGTTTCACCACTTCAATGAAGCAGATATTTGAATATGGAAGACTTTATCATAGATACGGTGTACTCATATTCAATATAAGCTGACTGGAGTTGTGATCAAGTTTATTGCAGTGTTCTACGCAAGATTTTATATGGGAAGACGCGCGTTTAAGTAAGGAAGAGGATATGAAACGTAAAAGAAGAATGAGAATACTACAGTCTCGATCAAGAACGAAGACGTGCTATCAATGGAGAGAGATGAAAGGCCTCTGCGACACACTAGTAAGAAAGTAATGAAGCAGAAAGATTATAGAAGGGAATAAGAGCTGCTAATTAGTGTGAGCGCGAAAATATAGAAACGGCAAGCTAGAGAAGAGAGCAAACATATTGCGTGAATTATTTTTCAATTACGGTTCCACTAGTCCTTATATAATAATACGCTTCGTGTACTTATTTATTTATTTGGTGTCCGCTCTTAAGGAAACAGATAGGCTAAAAATAGGCCAGAATGTAGATTTTGTAAGTAAGTTTCGTTTTCATAGATGTCGATGACCAAGTTACAGAAGATGGCGAAAGTGGGATCCTTTTCCCTTTATCTGAATGCGTTTCTTGCTTGAAACACTTTTTGAAGTTGGAGCAATATACCGGGTGCCTCCCCCCAAAGGAAAAAATATACCGACGTTAAAATATTGCTGTAAAAATGTTAGCAAATAGTACATCATATTCAAAATTTCAGTATAAAATTCGTATTGTCCGAAAGAAGTCGTATCAATAATACGGGTAATTACCATGAAGCAGACTACTTGATACTTGAATGGCAATTTTTCCATTTAAAAATTGTCAAAAAAATTCGAATTAGAGATCGAAAGTCGGGTTACTTTTTTTTTGGGGGGGGGTCACTAGGTATATGCAGCTTTTGGAGTCCGATTCTATAACATTTTTCTCTCAGGTCATCATGTATAAATTCGGCGGATGATCAACGGACCACTCACGACGCGTTGAGCAGTAGACAATAATGATTTCACGAGCAGCAGACAATTACTTCTGCAAGCTTAGTCTTTTCTGAGGGAGCAAATTTCACTTCATAGGCCAAAATTTCAGCACTTCAAAGGAGCAGATATTTGAGTACGGAAGACAGTATCATGGATACGGTGTACTCACATTGCATATTAGCTGACTGGATTTGGGATCAAGTTCATTGTAGTGTTTTACGCAAGATTTTATATGGAAAGACGCGCGTTTAACTAAGGAAGAGGATATGGAACGTAAAAGAAGAACGAGAATACTACAATCTCAAGAACGAAGAAGCGCTACCAAGGGAGAGAGATGAAGAGCCTATGCGGCACAGTGACAAGAAAAACTTGAAGCAGAAATATTACAGAAGGGAATAAGAACTGCTTATAAGCGTAAGAGGGAAATGTGGAAACGGCAAGTTAGAGGAAAGAGCAAACATATCGATTATTGCGTGAATTTTTTTCACGCATGGGTCCACTAGTGGAATAAGAAAAAGTGATGCATTTGACATTGCAAAATTATACGCGCTGCTAATATGCTTAATGTGAAGCATCAGAGCTGCAGGCGTTTTGCACTAAAGATAACAAGCTCATCTCCCAAGCTCGAGAAACAAAACACCAAGAGCGTCTAGCAGCATCCCGAGCTGTTCCGAGCGACTTATTTGCTGTTAATGCGAGCCTGGAATTTCCCTGTATCTCATACTCTTGACGATCCTCTTATCTAATCTTCCATATCTGGACGAAGAGGACGAACCAAGTAATTGAATATTATTACAATGTGGATACGTAGTTAGTTAGTTGCTTGCTTGTGTGTCTGCTTCCCTGTTTAATAAGTCTATCTGTCTCGATCTGAAGGATTAGATATGAGAAAATTCATTTGCTAAAAGAAAAGAAGCTGTTTTCTTGCCAAGTTTTTGAAATGCCACAACTGAAGATGTTTGATGCTTGGGGGAAATACTGGAGCTCGCGCACCCACTAATTCCCATTCGAACCTGAGAGGGCAATTTTCGTTTGTTCTTTCAAGCAGTGACGTCAGCGAATTGGGGAACGGCATCAAACTCATATCGTTTGCTTCAATAGGTGCATAAATTGTCCGTGTCTACTAAATGTATGATTTTCAATTTTCTAATGGACTCGACGAAAATAATACTCGGCATCTTGCTTAGCAATCGCCTTAGGTTTCAATTCTGATTTGAACATTAATATTTCGCCGGGAGGTTGCACGAACCGGCTTATTTGTGCTTCAAAAAGTGAATGATGTGATGCAAGGTATTTATTGTGCCGGGGAACTAGCAGTCAGTCAGTCACTTTCCATGTTGGCTGCTGAAGTTAAGGGGTATTGGGGGATTGAAAGCTCCATACATATCACCAGGCAACAGTCTGCACTAGAGAAAGCTAATAATCACTTCTATTATATTTCCTCCGATATCTGAAGTACGTCTGCTTGGAGTCATAGATATTAGACTGTATCTTCTTCCCACAGCGAATATTTTTTTTTCTCTGAGCTCATAATGCACAAATCGATCAAGCATTTGACCCAGTAAAAGGGAAAAATGTTGAGAGTGAAGAAATTAAGGATATGGGAATTTCATTAATGTGCTTATTTCTACCGTCATTCGCTGCTGGTAAGGGTCACTCTCTTCCACTCTACTCATGCACTATGCATCAATGCTTCTGAATCCCATGCTCTTCCATTACACGAAACGGCATCCCCACAATCTCTTTAATTGGCACCTATTAAAATTTGAATTGTTGTTGGAATGGGAATTCGGCCAGTCTCTGTTTTCTCTAACAAGTCCCAGAAGCTGATATAGAATTGTAGCATATGGGTCCGCCAGGAGTTTTATGATGTTGATATTATAACACAACTCTTAAGGCGATTAAATTTTCTGAGCAATTGTGGTTCTTTAGTTCGCATTGCATTATTGTGAACACCAACTGAATTGCACTGAAGTGCTGTCTTAGTCGCAGTAAGCGCTGGGTAATAGTTCCATAACTTCGCATCAATAAATATTCCTGTGGTATCGTTTGAATTCGCAGAGAAGCGAAAGCATCTGCAGTTCCAGTTGAGTTTGAGGACTTTCCCCTCTGTTCTGTTCAGGAGCGATGTGTTTTATGCACAGCAGTTGCAATCAGTAGATGAACATCTTAATCGATTGTGCGACAACTGTTGCAGCACCAGGACGGCAGAAAATCGTTCACCAGGCTACTACAGTACTGCTGGAGGTCAGGATTCTTAGATTTCTAAACAAAGGCGCTGTACAATGTAGGACAAGTACANCAGCAGTTGCAATCGGTAGATGAACATCTTAATCGATTGTGCGACAACTGTTGCAGCACCAGGACGGCAGAAAATCGTTCACCAGGCTACTACAGTACTGCTGGAGGTCAGGATTCTTAGATTTCTAAACAAAGGCGCTGTATAATGTAGGACAAGCACACGGCAGAAGTCCTCTCCGTTGGAAAACTTGTCTTGTTGCACTTTAGGAGATGAGGGTCCCCAAAGCAAAAGTTGGGGTGTCTGTTGCTGCGATGCGCTTCTGCTCTGCACGCCCATGCAGCCACGACGGTGCGAGTGCGGTGCATCGGTTATAGCGTATCCCACGTACGCTCTTTCCAGAAATTTCTGCAACGTCTGCATTTATGGAAGAATTTGCTGGCAATGGGTTGTAAGTGTGCTCTCTGACAGCATACACAGAGCGCCATACTTTCCATTACATTCCCATGCTGCAATTATTTTCTTGAGATGAGGAAGGAGTATCGAGCAATGCAAGGATGCAGGACATGTGTATACGCACTCTCAAGCTGCAGAGGAGTGTTGCAGCTCCCAATGCAAGAGAAGTTGGGCAACACTGGTAGGAACACCAACATCCTCAATAATGTAGAGTTGGGCAACGTCGCTTTGATTTCAAATATTACTTTTGTTTGTACAGATTGTGAGCAATTAATGTGCAAAAATGAATGACATTCTTTGGCTGCTAAATATGGGATTGATTACTGTATTGCATATAATGCAATTTGGAGGCTTTTCTCACCTTATTATTACCAAAATACAACAGAAGTAGGACTCCGCCAGGAATAGTTGAGCATGAGCTTACTGCAGATTCGGCAATACTGTCTCGGGAGAGCTGAGATCGCATCGCATTTACCACCAGCGCCATGAGTTACACGGTGTAACTCGTCTATGGTGGTCGCGGTACTCAATGTGCCACATCGTGGTCTATGGGGGTCGCGGTTGAGTTACACGGTGTAACACCAGATACCACCAGCGCCATGAGTTACACGGTGTAACACCAGATACCACCAGCGCCATGAGTTACACGGTGTAACACCAGATACCACCAGCGCCATGAGTTACACGGTGTAACACCAGATAACACCGTAAGAGTATAACAACGGCGTGTGACTGCAACTAGCCTCGGGACACGTGCACCATCCACATGGGGGGGGGGACAAAAGAGGGGCAACGGCAGGTGAGGGTGCGGCTGCTATGGCGGTGAGACCTTCGCCCCTTGGGGCGGGTCTGTGGGGCCCCGGGCTCACCGCAACCCTGATATGATTTGCGGGGCCATCAGTCGGTCACTTACGTGTGCCTAGATTTGCCAGCAAATAAAATATCTCCTTATCATTATCCAGGAATATTCAACCCAACGGTAAGCCAGTCGGAAATTATGGTTGTGATTATAGTAGAATATAGTGGTGTATGAGAGATTTAAGTCGATTATGGATGATGAAGCAATATGGTAGATATGTCGACCATAACATAACGTCGATTTTGTTTATTAAGGTCGATATTGCTGGAGACAATATGGGTTGTTTATGGTTTGTCAAGAAACGAAGGTCTATGGTAGTACATGGATGTTTGACGACTATATATGGTAGACGGTTGTACATGGATGTTTAAAGACTATATATGGTAGCGCATACAGTATGTTAGAGCATAACTATGGTAGCTCATCAACGGATTTCCGTACGTACGATCATGAGGGGACTTCCTCCCATTATATGAGGCAGAATATGTATAGATTGCCATGGATTTTAATAATATGGCTAGAATTACCAACATTATCGACCAAAATAATATTGTATGACTATAAGCTTGAATGCGAAACATCTAAAAATTCATATCATAGTGCAAAAATTGTGCATATTTTCAATCTTTTCTTTCCTGTCTATGAAATGTAAACATTGCACTGTATATATGGACACTAGCGGCCTTGACGTTATTTTTATCTATTGCTTCCCGATTTTTTACGCTTAGCCACTTTAGCATCGTCACCCATTATATTCATTTTTACCTCCGCCAAGGAGGTTATGTTTTTGTCTGTCTGTCTCTTTGTCTGTCTGTTTGTCTTTCACCAAGATAGCTCAAAAAGTTATGAATCGATTTCGATGAAATTTACAGGGATTGTTAGGTATGTTGGGAGGAACAGATGATTAACTTTTGGTTAAGATATGTCCATCCGTTTGTTTGTTTGTTTGTTTGTTTGTTTGTCTGCCTCATTTTTCTTGCTGCCATAACTCAAAAAGTTGTGGATGGCTTTTGATGAAATTAACATGAGTTATTAGGTATATAACAAAGAGTATATGATCGAATTTTTGTAATGATCCGTTTGTTCGTTCGTTCGGTTGTCACTGTTTTTAATTTTATGCTTGTTAGCACAATAACTCAAAAAATAATCAATGGATATTTATGAAATTTATAGGAGTTGTTAGTAATGATGAAAGACATGAATGATCAAATTTTGGTGCAGATCGGTTAGTTCGTCTGTATGTTTGGCGCATATTTGGCATAACGTTTGTTAACAGTATAACTCAAAAAGTCATTAACGGATCTTCAAGAAAATTGAACAAGCTGTTATTAATATAAAAAAGGCACAAATGATTAGATTTTGGAGTTAATACAAAAAAATTAGGGTTTCAGAACCAATTTGAATATTTTGCTACCGTTGCCTCACTTGGCGGAGGTATGCGCTCTCAGAGTGCTCTAGTCATTTGTTGTATTTCTTATTGAATTGTATTGCAATCCTTGATCAAATATTGCCATCTATTTTTATGTTTATTCAGTTTATATCTGTAGAGATTCATCAAGAATTTCTTCCCATTAGCTTTATATGGAAGGTGTCAAGTTTTATGAGATATTTAACCTTTCGTGCCCGGACAACGCTTACCACCCGAAAATTATCGATTGAGTTGTGACTTCCTCTAAATTGGGTAGAGTAGCTCTATACCGACTTAGAGTTAAAGAAGTTATATACAAACGTGCGTTAACTGCACCGACTGGTTTAAGCTCCTGCTCTAGTATCGGTCTGAAGCTTAGAGCCTTTTACCATTCTGAGCTGCAGGCCTAACACGCACGTAATAATTAAACTATTATTATAAGCAACTAATCATCAGCAAACTAAGCAGGCATCGACTGCATAATATGTCAATAAAGAAAAAAGTTTATCTTGGTAGAATATAGTTGTGTCATTCGCTGAACACAGTCGATTTTGGTTGTGAATGGTTTTTTACGGTTCACTATGGTAGATCACGGTTGTGCAGCTATAACCTCAATAGTTGTAACTGGGTATTTATGGTTGATATTATGGTCGAAATTTGTGACATATCTCTACCACACTGCAACCCATAAATGGTTGAAAATGGAGGATATTTCGATAATAAACAACCAAAGTTTCGACCATAATCATAGTTGTTCTACTATAATCACAACCATAATTTCCGACTGGGAAGCGACATCAGCTCACGATTTCGATCCTCCAAACATCTGACGCATAACAAGAGCAGCTGGGAGAAGAATGTCGACCAGCGGTGGCGAGGTGCTGCCGCGTTCATCCTTACAAAATGGCCAGTTATTTTGAGACCGAAATAATCCGCTTAATATTTTACTGCATGGTATGTTTCTTTCTTTTGTGGAAAACTTCGAATTTCAATGAAACTTATTTCTGTAGTATCTCATGGTGTTTCCAACGTAACAAACACCTTGTTCTGGTTTATTATATAAGCAAGCTGCAATAATGAAGACTCGTGGAAACACCAAACCCAATATGATAAAGGACGCATAGTTACACTTCCATGAAGTCAGCAAATGTGCCCGAAATATGTCTCTACAACAATACACACTGCACAGGCATGCAGATTTCGAATATACAGTTTGAAGAAAAAATTGCCTGCACGCTGGACAGAAAGTGGCATAGCGGGTTGATCTCACAGCAAATGCGGTAGGTACAAAAAATGTGAAAAACGACTGGGGCTTTTTGAAATGCTTCATAAAGTGAAGAATGCGTCGGTCTATGCAGCTCATGGACCCTCAAGTTGTGGTCCCAAATCGATTTCGTCGAAAGCCTGAGTTGTGGGATGAAAATAATTCATGTATATTGGAGCCCATCCACCACTGTAGAAAACGACTTGCGGCAGCGATAAGTCGAAGAAATCAGCTTCTGTTGGCCGAGACACATCGCAACTCGACTCGTGAGCAATGGAAACTGGTCATTTTGTTCACTGCGACTCGTGAGCAATGGAAACTGGTCATTTTGTTCACTGCGACTCGTGAGCAATGGAAACTGGTCATTTTGTTCACTGCGACTCGTGAACAATGGAAACTGGTCGTTTTGTTCACTGCGACTCGTGAACAATGGAAACTGGTCATTTTGTTCACTGAACGTTTGACTGTCCTCGCATTGTAGCGAAGCATCGCGTTGGGATGGATCCGTTGTACGGTACAGCGTCCCTCCATGCAAGCAACTCGTGGCAGTGTAGCGATGTGGGCTATTTGCTTGGCTGACCGTGGAACTAGCTGCCACCCTTTGCAAAACCAACATCATGTCCTGCAACAATCTGAGATCCTGGCTGGCTAACGGATCTCACTCTTTAATAGACTTTAATTTTTTTGAGGTGTCGGACTGATTAATAACATACAAATTTTTCTTTTCTTCGCATGATGGGTTCATTTCAGCACGTTGAATGGAAATCTTAGTCTCAACATTTAAGCAGATTGAGAGAATTTAGATGTTGAGCCGAAGATGAGCCTAATTGCATCTTTATCATCATTGAACGCTTTGGTGCAACGGTTGCTGTAATTGTGGCTAAAATTAAATTTACAAACTAAAACATAAGCCCCTAGAATAGGTTTCAGTTCGGAAGGGAGCTGATTTTCGATCAAAAAGAGGTTCAATTCCTAATGAATAAATAATATGAGTCTAAACGACTTATTTACCAGGCACTGTACACCACCACAGCGCAGCATCTCTTAGCCCAGAGAGTAATAATCATTTTCCGGAATCATTTCATGCCCCAAAGGGTCAATCAAGACTTTCTGTGGAGCTGCACTTCAATACAACCGATATAAACATACTGCCATATCGTTGACCTTTGGGCTTGCAAAGCTCTGCTTTTATCCTTTGATCCTGGCCAAATACCCAGCCCGTATCACAAAGGCCACCTCCCTGCAGCTGTAGCAAGAGCAGCTGGCGCGGTATTGGCTTTTGTAACGCAACCGCTACTTTAGCTATGATTTTTGCGAATTGCAGTTAGGATTTTTGCTTCAAGAAATGCACTGCATATGTTGTGGGCCTACACGCAACAGGCCGCAGCCACGCACAGTCCGGGGAATTTTCGTTGAGACGGACTATCCCAACACTGAAGGTAGACCGGCGCTAGTTCGAGCACTGCGATAGTGCAGCTGTTGTGTGTAGCGTCACTAGCTTCCGTGCAAGCTCTCACGAGCCACTGCAGATGCGTTATAGCCTGCACTGCAAATATTGTACAACGAATACTTTTTTGGCTTTTGCTTTACTAACCCAGCAATGAACGCTTGGCAACAGCCCGAGGTAAGTACAGTCAGACCATTGTTTGTATATTGGTCCTACTCATTCACTATATAACAAACCACAGCTGTTGGTCGCTTGCAATTGCTCCCTTGTTCTTTTGCTTGCTCCGATGTTGGTCCGTCTCTCCGTCACGCACTCAAGAGTTTAATAGGAGAAAATTCATGTACTTAAGAACAAGTTTAGATATCATACAATTTCAGCGCTTGGAGTACCGATGACAAGTATAGCTCTGGATCTCCGGTCTCTGGATCCCGGGATCTGGATCCCCGGCCTCTGGATCCCCGCTTTTAGTGCTGAATGATATCAAAGTAGTTGAATCTTCACGCTGAGCAGACACCTTTTTACATTGAATTTACATCGTAGCCAAATTTCGACACTGGAAGTTTGTTATGATATAATTAAGTATTGTTATGATATAATTATACACATGAATACGTGTGTACTAGGTCGTCTAATTTAATTGAGTAATTAATTACCGCGTGATTAATTAATTAACAATTAATTAATCAACTGTTGGAACCTATGAGTACTTTGTGTAAAGTACTTCTCTTACAAGTAAATACAGAGGGCAAATCTTTTGTGAACCGTGCGTGCTCTAAACTCTGTGGAATGCAGGCAGTAGGTAACCAATATGCTAGCCGCATGTGACTGTGGCTC
>LQNS02278127.1:8682180-8699298 GCA_001587735.2 Parhyale hawaiensis | reverse complement strand
ATGGGACACGGCACGACACAATGGGTCACGGCACGACACAATGGAACACGGCACGACACAATGGGACACGGCACGACACAATGGGACACGGCACGACACAATGGGACACGGCGCAACACAATGGGACACGGCACGACACGATGGGACACAGCACGACACAATGGGACACAGCAAGACACAATGGGACACAGCACGACACAATGGGACACGGCACGACACAATGGGACACGGCACGACACAATGGGACACGGCACGACACAATGGGACACGGCACGACACAATGGGACACAGCACGACACAATGGGACACGGCGCAACACAATGGGACACGGTACGACACAATGGGACACGGCGCAACACAATGGGACACGGTACGACACAATGGGACACGGCACGACACAATGGGACACGGCGCAACACAATGGGACACGGTACGACGCAATGGCACACGGCACGACACAATGGGACACGGCACGACACAATGCTTCTCAGCAGGTAGTGAATCTGAAGAGGACAAATTCCTGAGCTCTTACTCAAAAATGGGTGGTGCTTGCAGCAGCCTCAGGCCTAGGCTGAATTTTCTCTTGCCTAAACTGCCTCAATTTTCCTGATTGCGGGCCTCTCAAAATGTAAAATCCTGGAAACAAGCGAATTACCCCACACTGTAGCTTACCAGTGCCTTTAGCCTGAGGGACGCACTGCCCCTGAAAATCTGTCCATAGCAGTTGCGGCCTTCCCTCGTAGGTTGTGTCGATTTTATGGAAAATCTCCTTAATATTCTAAAGTTTACACAACTCTCTTTGCCGTAGTAATTGAAAGCAATAGATATGGCTTTTCCAAGTTAATGGTCGAAGCCGATCTAATTTTCCTTGTCGCTTTGCAACAATGTCTCCCACGATGCGGCCTTGGTTATTTCCAGCATTTTTGCGGCTCAGGATGTCCTGACCACACCCATACACTCTGCCCATAACAAGCGCTATCGGTTCACCACGCTACATTTGTGTTTCAGGACCCGGTTATATTTTGCGTAATGTGTAACATGTAGGAAAGCAGAGCATGCCTAACTGGAGTTCAGAAATGCTGCTTAAAAATCATTACTTTCTAGTTATTTGATTAAGATTAGCAATTACCTGTATAGTGCTGTATATATCTATATACCAAAGCTGAGAAAACAATACAAAATATATATATATATATATATGTACTGAGTAAGAAAA
Organism: Parhyale hawaiensis; assembly: GCA_001587735.2. Classification (NCBI taxonomy): domain Eukaryota; kingdom Metazoa; phylum Arthropoda; class Malacostraca; order Amphipoda; family Hyalidae; genus Parhyale; species Parhyale hawaiensis. The sequence continues at coordinate 8,698,082 of LQNS02278127.1, read as the reverse complement.
TTTCGCAGGTTTCGTAGCAGAAGAGTTACTGGGTTCCGTTTGTTGGCACACCAAGCATTTACGCGATGCTCAGTTCACTAACTGCACGGTATAGTCCGCTTGCCGCACCAGCGCTGCATCAGCTGCCGCCGCCACAGCGCGCCTTCACTTCGTAGCAGAATTTTTTAGTCACAAACTCGCTGGTGAGTCACTGGCTGCATGCATACTCCGCCACATGTGAAACTGCACCGCCGGTTGGGAGGTCTTGGCAAGTGTTGGCCGTGAATCGCGAAACTCTTGCATTATAGTCCTCAGGCTGCCCTTGTTATGGTTCACGCAGCTGCCTGGTACTTCAGCACAGCACGAAAAGCGAAACAGAACCACGATCAGAGTCAGGTCTACAATGTTACCCATAAGCATTGATGAACTTCAGCAAGTAAGCAAGCAGAATTTTGGTTTTGCACTGGAGAAGCACGAAGTCAACCATCGGTGACGCTGAGAACTCGGGGCCATTTCACTGCCGGGTGTTTAAGTATGCCTGCTCAAACATCATCCCAGCTCCACACAGCACAGCCACAATACTTAAAACGTATTGCTCACAAAGAGAAAGGTTCGCTACTTACTACGACTTCAACTGCACAGCAAGACAATAGAAATACATGTACAGTCGAAGGATAAGATCGTGAAATTTCTATGACGCCTACCGTCGATGGTTGAGTGACGACGTCCCACCCTGCAGCTGCCAGCGCGTTGTGTAGGAGATGCGCTGGTCGAGGGTTACAAACTAAGGCCATACTGAGCAGCCGCGCGGTGATGTTTGGTCACGACAGCTGGTCCTTCATTTGCACTGAATGGGTCACTATGAAGGATTCATTATATGTAAAGCAATGCAACCGTTACTGTGCTTTGGATGTTGTCGCTATGTCTTGTTGTGGCTGCATGACTGTCTGCTTGAGCTGACCTGTCCTCAGTCCCAGTCCCGGGCATGGCTACCACAACCAATATGATCATCACTGCTTTGTGGCTGTCAGCAAATAAACGGAATTCTTCAAACTCTAAGTCATGGTCGTAAGTCTCCCTAATACTGTGGTACCCTCAGCAGTTGTAGTTGAATGTTAGCATGTCAGCAGGCGGTGAAGTGCAGCGAGGTAGGAGCGCATGTTTTACAAGCCTGGAGCCATTAACGCTGATGAAAGGAGTTGAAAAAAAGAAAAAAAATCTAAGTTATGCAACAATTGACAGTACTAACACATTGGAATTACGCAATATGCCTTGTTGGTCAAGACTGGTGAAGTCAATAGCGTCTCGGCGTCATCACTCAACACAGATGTCTGGTGAAAGAACAGGATGCTCTAGAAATCCTCGTTTCCCAGTTCAGTGGTAATTAAGATGACCTGCGCTTGTACCGCACCGAAGAAAGGTAAAACGTTGGTAGAGCCGTGCCATCGTGTATCAATAATCAATCAATAATGATTATAATATAGCAAAACCTCATGAACAATTTAGCAGAATATTCCACAAAAATGCAAAATACGCTTGCCTTTGCAGGTGTCGAGTTCAACAATTCTTTTAAAATTAAAGGTTCGTGAAGTTTCCATTTGGAATCGAGAAATTTCAAATGGAACCCAAAGGTTCAATACTTTATCGATAGGATCTGAAAGGCTTTCTAAACTTCTTTTCAAAACCCAGAAGTTTTTTTTTTTTCATGATCCCAGTGTTCCAAACTATTTACAGGAATGAAAGAGGTGTTTCAGCATCATATCATTATATGGAAACAATGGTTCATTTTAGAATCCATATGATCGACTGTTTTTAGTTCCTAACCAAGTTTTCTTTTCAGCTTTTACATCATTTAGGCTCATGCGGTCATCAAATATCAACAGTACGTATATCTACGCTGTAAATAAACCCACTAATTTACCCCTAAGTTTTAAGGAAATTCCCGAAACACTACAACATCTTCACAACTTTTCGAAAAAAAAACATCCTGGAAGACTTCATAACACATCAACAGAAGCCTCCCCAGATACAAAGCCAGTGTTTCGAAACAGGGAAAGGGAGGCAAATGCTCTATGTCGAAAAAAACTTGGATACCGTACACGAAGTTCCCAAGCTGGATCGACGCGCATGGGTGCAGTAACAACGACGGGGCCAAACAGAAGAAAGATCGTCGGCAAAGTAGAGAAAAGTTTAATGGAAGAACTGCATGTAGCCAGGGAAGAAAAATGTTCCGAAGGCTTAATTAAAACTAAGGTAGTTCAATGAGTTCCCTTGGAGCCACTAAGTCCATAAATACGACTAATAAACCAAAATTATCCCTAAATATAATAATTTCTATTCTGAATTCATGAAATTCGAGTGAATTTCGGTCTATGACATAAATTTGATGAATTTTACGCTTACTATGTTGTCAACCTGTGTTACTAACGAACAATCTAATTTTAGAGTAAAGGTTATTTATTTCACATAAATAAAGTACAAAGACAAACATAAATATCTTCCACTAAGTGATGCAATTGCATCACTTGGTAGACACAGTAACAAAGAACTGTTTGAGTGGATTAAATACATGCATAATACTACGATGAGCATGACCCCGTACTTCAGCCATCTAATGAGCGTCATCACAGAGCGCAGCGGTAAAATGCAGGGTTCATGGTACCGATGTTGTAACTGTGAACCATGTTGACTAATAGTGGCTTGCAGCACACTGAGAACACTGTGTCCAGCTAAAGATTCCATAAAAATATCTGTATCTAAACGTTAATGGTTGTTTCTACAGTATCTCTTAAAAGTTTCGATGAAAAACATTCAAAGTTTGCAAATCTGTATCGGGTACTCTCGTAGAACCTTTGAAAGTTCTGTATGACACTTGCAGTTCTACTAGTACGCACCGGGCCGAACGGTCTTTTCCAGACTGCAGAAGCTTGAGCACCGATGAAACGTAACACAGAGATGGGTTACACGGACCGCTCAGTGAAATCTCATAACGCCAGAGCTACCACTTTCCGCTGTGAAGACGCTATTTCGTTGCACGCAGGCACTCTATGCATTATTGCCATTTGGATCCAGCATCAGCCCCGACAGCAGATGCAAGTGATTGTTTTGAAGATTTTACTTGTTGCCCTGTAGTCGTACAGTAAACAAAATCGTTTCTGTTCAGGTTTAATTGCAAATAAAAGTATACTAGATGCACTCACTATGGTAATCACGGTCGGAGGTGCCATAAACTTTCGCCCTGCGGGCGATAGCCACAGAGCTTCGTATAGAAGTTTCGAGGACAAGCACCGATATGACACTCAGGTGGTTGGTTATATGATACTCGTAAGCGCTGTATGAACTGCATCCCTTCCCGAGGGTAGTGGTGCTCAGAGCTACTGCATCGCCCGTCCACCGAGAACGTGCGAAAACCCAATAGTGGAGGGGTTGTAGGCGCCTGCTTCATCCATAGCTAGTCTGCATGGTTCTGAGTGTCGTGGAAATGGGCAGTGCAGGAGAATAGGTATATATGTGCAAAAGATGCTCATTCACATGTTTCTGTCATCTCATGGCTCTATACATGCTCTGCAAAAATGATTTGAACTCATCCGAAATTCAAAATCAAATACAATGCACTACTGAAAATTGATCAACGATCTTAGCTGACGTTAAAAATTTGCCGATGTCACTATGCACTGCCGCCCTGACGTACACTACTGGGCAGCAACAGAGAGGAGCTTAAAGAAGACCTCGACCGCCTCAAGCAGTAAATAATAAAACTTGGCAGATGAATTCAATGTGTTAAATTGTTAGGTGATACAATTCGATCAAAATAACATCAGTACTTGGCTGAAGATACATGACACAGAACATGCATCGGTTACTGAGTGACGTCATTCTGAAAGAATTACAAAGAACAACCTAAGACACCAAAAACGTTGACGAAAGTGTAAATATGTCAAGCAAAGTCCTACGTTCCGGGAATTTTGAGCGCAAATCAAACGATGCAAACCTTCCTGGATAGGAAGCACAAAGTCGCCCCACTTGGAGTGTGCGGTTCAGGTCTGGTCAGCTCATCTTTTGTAGAATTAATAATAAAATGCGACGAATCCAACGGAAAGAAAAATTCTAAGACAACAGCTACTCGTCACACTATTCATATCGATCGTCGACCGCTGCTAGGACCTCGGACTCGATCAGTTCTCTCAAATAACGACGGCGCAGGGGCTACTAAAGAAACGTTCACTCACATAAATGGCTTCATCGACATCCTAACGATGGGACTTTCGAAGTACTCAGCAAAACCTCAAACGTAACCACCGACCATCGAATAACTAGACAGAGCCACAACCAGCTGTTGCCGTACTTCACAACTGAACATTAGCAATAGATTCTCTTCGGAAGTTGTTGCATAACTGTCAGCACATTCAAAAGCTGCCATGGCAAGGACTCAGAGCAGCATTCTCAACAGCTTAGATTCCCCCCTCCTGTATAACTAGATAATTAATCTACAACCAGTTTCATCTCTCCAGGGGCAGTTTTGCTTCACAATCTTCCACAACCAATCTAATGTCACGTGTCAGAACTGCCGTATGCTAACTGCGATGAACTTATGTTGACGCCCTTTACACTTACAATTTTGCCTATTTCATCATAATTTTACTCCTACTACTCATCAACCTAGTGGCAACGGTTCTGAGTAGGGCACAACTCTGAACTTTGCTGGTCGCAAAATTGGCTTCTCTCCTTCATCTACTGTCCGGTACCTAATCAAATCTAAAATGTTTCAACGATTATTATCGGTTTATTGTTTCCCGATGTTACTCGAGTTATGGAAGNAGTGGCAACGGTTCTGAGTAGGTCACAACTCTGAACTTTGCTGGTCGCAAAATTGGCTTCTCTCCTTCATCTACTGTCCGGTACCTAATCAAATCTAAAATGTTTCAACGATTATTATCGGTTTATTGTTTCCCGATGTTACTCGAGCTATGGAAGTAAATGAAACTGCCAGTAATGCATATGCTGTTGCAGTGTATTTTGCTCATTCTTTATTCCCTTGAACCTCGCCAAGAACTCGAGTATAAGAGCCGTTCGATTAGAACGGTGTAATGGCCCGATGGTGCGACGCGCCAAGGTATGCGATAATGTGAGGGTAGACGCGCACAAGATGTCGAGATGAAGAGCTCTGCGGCTCCCTTTGCGCGGTCTTAAATTTCGCACATGATGACAGCTGGCAGGCGGCCAGCAACGACACGAATGTGCCTGTAGTGGCCTCAGTCGATAACCTTGTGCTCAGCAACGTGGCCTGGTCACTCAGCTCAATGGCAAGATTGTCTTGATATCTTTTCCCGCCTGTAGTTCTTTCTGAGTACTGTGAACGTAGCAAGCAATTTTCTCATACGGATTACCGGGTCACTTCTGCGCGTCTCTACAGGGACCATATGCCTTTCATCTGAAACATGGTGTAGTGGGAGAGCCTACATAACTTACCTAAATAGATCAATGAACAAAATCCCATGCGTCCCAGCCCGGCAACTACTAACGCGCTTTGCTGAAGAGAAACAAAAGACAGATGCACCAATAGAATATTTAGTTTAATGATTGTACGAGCAGGTGCCTGTCGAAATGACATCCGCAATGATCATTAGGACACTAACCAATCACGGAAACCTTCACTACATGGAAATACAATGATCTACCCACGGCATCAGACGCCAGATACCTATACAGAAAATAACTCCAGTTATAGATTAAATATACAGCACGCTCAACGGAATTGGGAAGAAACAGAAAAACACCACAACGGGGGGAAAATCAAACATAGCTGGACCCACAACGTGGCCCTTAAATGATACCAAGCCTAGTAGGAAAACCGTCATAAGTGCATCACGAGTACGGATGGAGACCTAGAACTTCATACTCTCTAGGTCAGCGTTGATCCGCTCAAAACACTCGGCTACCTTCAAGTGGCCGCTGCGCTGCGCTCCCAGGCAGGTGTAGAAGCATACCATTCCCACTGCTAGGGCGGCTGCAGAAGGAGCCTGACTCAACTTATACATGTAACGAAGGGATGGTTTTCCGTAAGTTATTCTTGCCAAGCACGAATTCTTCAGTCGATCGCAAGGTGTTGTGCCTCGCCGAACTAAAAATAATACGGAAAAGCATTCGACGAAAACGCCCGCCCACCTGAAAGGAGTAGAGACAAACACTAAAAAGAGAGGCTGCAAATAACAGTGTCAGTAAACGAAGTTAGGCACGACCCAATAGGTTTCGGGGTTCTAAAGCAAGACCGGGGTATTACTTCCAGATAAATATATCAACAGTGCTGAAGGGGCTGTGTGAAACACCGTTCATAAATTGCTCAATACCTCATAAATCTGAGTCAAGGTACGCTACTGTAATAAAACGGTTCTTGCAAGAAAACCCATAATGATCTAACTGATCATTATGGGTTCTCCTGCAAGAACCGTTTAATCTTCCGTTTCCGAGCAGATCGACATCACAGAGGTAAAAGCAAGGGACATATAATATGCTAAGGAAAACAGGGAACCCATGCATGAAGGTACTCCCACACAGGATCAACGCGCATGGGAACATCAAGTCGGGAAAGGAAAGGAAGAGCAGAATAAAACATGAGAAAGTAGGAGTATGAAATCGGGAAGGAAACAAAGTGGGCACGAAAGAGAGACGTCCCGAAAGCCTAGTTCCCTGGGGTCGCTGGGCACCACAACATAACCGTACCGATCAATCGCATGGAGACAGCAAGGCAGGAAAGAAAAGCGAGAAAGGAAAACCAGATGCCAGCAGGAGAACACAAATAAGCGAAAGTAAGGTGTGGCTAAGGTCCCTCCAGGGTCCCCTCCGGCGTGTGACTCGGCATTGCATTGCATACAAGGAACTGGATCAGATCAAAACAAATTGTGCGCTCACACAGAGCAGAACTTACCAAACACAGCACATAAATCAGCTCAGCTCGAACATAAGTGCAAACAGCAGCATATAAATATTTACTAACTATATATCGTTAAAATCATTCATTTTTGACCCAAATAACAAGAAGGCTTAGGGATAAACACGCGCTCATAAGTATATTTGTGATCTAAACCTATGGAAACTAGAAGAGAGAAAAAAGGGCAAGGGAACCTCAAAAAACGCCTGAACCCCGCATTGTGGACTCGGCCAGTTGTTGTGACCCCCGTTTAACGAGGCCCAAGATGCTTTCCACAGCCTACACAGTCATGTCGGTAAGATACAGTATGCCAGCTAACTTTACTTATACCAGGCTGCGTTATTCAGCTACACGGGGTTCCTTGTCCCACTGCATTTCCACAAGGCATAAATTCACCATTTGCGCGACAGTATGGCCTGCGCAGATTGGGTCAAGACATGAGACCGGAATTGTGTCGTTACATCGGTCAAACATTGTAAATTTTCCGATATGACGAGTAGAAAAGTCAGTTAACTATCGAATTGATAAATCACATTTTTTACTTAAAGTAGTTTGAATGGGAAACAAATGAAGAATTCTCCTATCACCGTAAGGGGAAGTAAAAAAAAAACTATATAAAGAGCAGTCGTAAAATGAATGGTATGCCAAACAAAAAAAAAAAACAGATTGACGTGCCCACAATCCTCTGGGCGGTGACAAAAAATAGGCGTCACAAGAAGAAGCTACTACAAAAACACCAAAATTAGCTTGCCAACAGTTTACCAGTTCAAACAATTAGCTACTACTGCCGTTATGCAGCGAGAAACTAACGAACGATGAAGCTATTTTAATTTTCCATAAATCGAACAAAATTCAAGATGAGTTAGAATACTGAAAAAGAAATAGATTATTGAAAGCTTCGGTAATGAACCTATGATATGAATTGTCGCATTCAGCTGCCGCTAACTGATTTTAGTGACTGTGAAAGTTTTCTTTTGTAAATAAGCTAAGCGGTGGCCAACGCATATCACAACCATCCTCTAGGGCTTCCGGGAACCATCTGCCTAGGGCCACAGAACAGCAACAAAAGGATGCTCCGACAGAATCGGTCTAGAAGATATCAAGAAGAGGGAACTTCTGCGCCCTGTTACAATGGAAGTGGATTTCTTGTGTATCCATGCAGCGCAGTCGGTGATCCATATCGCCTGTTGTGTTGAGAAAAACAAAACATGTGGAGCGAAACCAGTAGTTAGTCAAGAAAGAAAAATATTTTGCTCTCGTTGAAAAGAACAAAGCACAACACAATGCCTGCAACAGTCAAACGTACCTGAACGTAGGATATAGCTGATCGTAGTTGAAAACACTATCTTATGGCGAATTACAAAAATGAAATAAAAGTAGACACAAACTAATATTAAAATTTAACGTTTTGGGAGTTTTATCACATCATCAGAAACCTCTAATAAAATCTTCTGAGGATGCCTAACGAAAGTTTTATTTAAGAAGACCTAAGTTTCGATAGTGCTAGCAGGGTGGAACCTAGATGGCGAATGATCACGGTGCGCTATGAGGTTCTCATATAGGCATCGAACGGCAAGGGAAGCGGAGGAAAACGGGCGAGTGCAGTCGGAGGAAAAAGCGTCAGCCACTGTTTGTGACGAGTGGTACAGCTGTAGTCATTATATAGGGCGGAGAGAAAAAAAACATGTACAGTTGGGGAGGGGGGGAATGTCGGTCCTGTACAAGGAGCGGATGAACAGAGCTGTGAGAAGGGGCCGGGTGTCAGCTCCCGTACAGTCTGCAGATGTGGAGTTAGTTAGTCGGGGATAGTGTGAAGAGGTACAGCTGAGATCATAATGTTGAGGCTAGGTCTTGTTCTATGAATATAAGAAGGGATTTTAATGTTGTGAGTTCGATTGGATTAGAAGAGGCAATAATTGAGAAGTTAATTTTGCTTATGGGATGGTCATTTTGCTCAGCATGCAGGTGGGGAGCTGAATGAGAAGGTTTAGCAAGTGTTAGACCGGTTCGGCTGGATGCACCTAAATGTTGGTCGATGCGAGCTTTAAAATGTTGTCCAGTGCTACCAATGTACGAGGCATTGCAACCTCTTCATTTGAAACGGTAGATAACACCTGACAAGAGCGGTGTGGGTGGTTTGTCTTTAAATTTAAAGTATGAGCCTATGGTAAATGTGTTTTTGTACGAAAATAGACACACATAAACTTTATAAACTTTAAATTTTCGTACAAAAACACATTTACTATAGGCTCATACATTAAATTCAAAGACAAACCACCCACACCGCTCCTGTTAGGTTTTATCTGCCGTTTCAAATACAGAGGATACAATGCCTCGTACATTGGTAGCACTGGACAACATTTCAAAGCTCGCATTGACCAACATTTAGGTGTATTCAGCCGAACCGGTCTACCACTTGCTAAACCTTCTCATTCAGCTCCCCACCTGCATGCTGAGCAAAATGACCATCCCATAAGCAAAATTAATTTCTCAATCATTGCCTCTTCTAATCCAATCGAACTCCCAACATTAGAATCCCTTTTTATATCCATAGAACAAGACCTAGCCTCAACATTATGACCTCAGCTGTACCTCTTCACACTATCCCCGACTAACTAGCTCCATATCTGCAGACTGTACGGGAACTGACACCCGGCCCCTTCTCACAGCTCTGTTCATCCGCTCTTTGTAGAGGACAGACATTCCCCCCCCCCCCAACTGTACATGCTCTTATTCTCTCCACCCTATATAATGACTACAAATGTACCACTTATCACAAACCATGGCTGACGCTTCTTCCTCCGACTGCACTCGCCCGTTTTTCTCCGCTTCCCTTGCCGTTCGACGTCTATATGAGGACCCCATAGCGCACCGTGGTCATTCGCCCTCTAGGTTCCACCCTGCTAGCACTATCGAAACTTAGGTTGTCTTAAATACAACTTTTGTTAGGCATCCTTAGACGATTTTATTAGAGGTTTCTGATGATGGGATAAAATTCCCGAAACGTTAAATTTTAATATTAGTTTGTGTCGACTTTTATTTCATGATCGTAGTTGTGTACACTTCCACTAGATTGGCTGCAGTATGTAAGTGGCAGGACTCAAACCTCCCATTGCGACGAGAAGCAATAGCAACAGTTATTATTAAGGAGTTCCGTGTCGTTTACTGCACCGACCAATATGGTTCAATATACTCTCAGTTGATCAGTGCTTGAGGTTGCTGACACGCTCGTTATCAGGATATNGTATGCAAGTGGCAGGAGTCAAACCTCCCATTGCGACGAGAAGCAATAGCAACAGTTATTATTAAGGAGTTCCGTGTCGTTTACTGCACCGACCAATATGGTTCAATATACTCTCAGTTGATCAGTGCTTGAGGTTGCTGACACGCTCATTATCAGGATATCGGACATTCTATTTCGACCTGGAAAGATGAAGCCTCGATGCCAGGAAAGTATAGCGTCAACAGTTCTTTTACTCGTCACTGGAGGTGCTTTCGAGTCGGAGGGGGGGGGGCAGTTATCTATCGGGTCTTCGGTCAATATGACGCCATAACTAGGAGAATCTGGGCCCTAGTGGACATTTGTCTGTAGCACGAACCAGTGCATGTAGGTTAGCTATTGGAGGTGTGCGGTGAACGCGACTTCATCTCTATAAGCAAATTTCTAAAATTTCTGGTACAGGACCAATATACGAATTTTCCTGACTACCAACCGTATACATTTCTATGCATTCTCATAGAGGATCAATTTACTTTCAATTTTAATAACAACGAAAATATTTTTTTATAATATTACCGAAACATTGGCAAATGGGATAAAGAACCAAACGGATGCTAGATATAATTACTGATACTTCTTAATGTGCACCTCTGTTTAACAAAACTGTGCCTGTTATTTCTGAATATATTCTCTATCCAACTTCCGCCTCAGTAACCCTGCTTTGTAGCAGTCTATGATCTGCTTTGTGTACAGTTTAGCAGGAGCGGTTTTTGCTAAGGCACTGAACCCAAACCGTGTTTTCTTCAAGGGTTCTGTAGGTTTTGGTAAAACGAGTCTAAATCAGCTGGATTAGGACTGTAGGAAGGGTGTAGCAGTTTGACCCAACGAAATTGCCTCAGAACAGCTCCTGAAGCTGCCGTACATTGTCTTGATGAAAGAATACCTCGGTGCAACTTCCCGGGAGGCTGCTTCTTCAGTGACGTCCTGAACAGCTTTAGAATATCGGTATTGCTAGAGTAACACTCTGAGTGAGCTTACGTCCGCCATGTAACTCGCGATCACGATCACAAAATTTTGCAAATTATATTTCGCATCAAATTAGTCCTGAAATCAGGATTCCTTTTTTCTCATCACCATTTGGCAATTTGTGCATTTTCACACTCTTAACCCTTTACGGAGAACGCGGACGAATTCGTCTGCTCTTTTTTAATGACAAGTATTCGATAATAAATTAAAAATTCCCTCTCCTGCCGGCACGGACTTATCAGTCTTTTGTTCGTCTACCGGTTGTTATACTGTATGGCCGCGTCTACACGATCCATCTTTTCGTCGAAGTTTGTGATCACGGAACGATTTTGATCGACAAACACACGCGGTGGGCCGTCACAGTTTGTGATTTATTATCGTCAGCAGTGCTGAAAATCTTTTACCACGAACATGGTCACAAAAAGTTTGCAAATTATATTTCGCTCTGTAATTAGATGTATCTATTTAAATGTATTATTTAGTAGTTAAAGCATCATTTTCTATTTGAATTTTTCCTCATAGCGAATCTTGCTTACGTTTGAATCGAACTTCTGTTCAGAGGTCGAAGCATTTGGCAACTATATGTTGCCAAATAGTAATAACTGTAGCATATTCCTCAAGTTACGTCTGTATCTTCTTTTTTCATTAGTAAAAGCTACAATGGTGCAAGTGTTTCGTTTTGATGGAAGAAACGGATATAGACAGTGTGAATTGCAATAGAAATTAAAGAAAATAAAAAATAAGAAATTATTGTTGTATAATCTGCATTTCTGCATTTGAGGGGATGCCAGTGAGTGACTTTTTAGCTATACTTTTTGCAAGTATGAATAAAGTTTTACCCGCCAATCTGCAGCATCTACAACTAAAATAAGTATGACCGATACAGTGAGGGTGGAATATGGATTAATAGTAATGGAATGCTGAATTCGCGTCCCGTGACCTTGAAGTGTTCGTGGCTTCTATTTCTGATGCCGTTGGGACAAGGATGCGAATTGTTTGTGATCTTGATTGTCGATTCTTGTGTTTGTGATCGATGAAAAGACGGATCGTGTAGACGCGGCTTAAGTTTAGTTTCACTAGAGGCGTAGACCCAACAAATCAAACTGGTCAGTGTAGCATCAGTAGTCGAGGAGGAAGGTAACCTTGATTAATTGCGCTGTCAGTCAATGAGATTTCGACAGCTATGGCATATTCCTCAAATAAGATATATGTATTGTAAAATTATTTTATTTTTATATAATATACAATCTAACTCAGTATGAACAGCATTAACGACTTGCTCAATAACCCAATAAAAATTACTGTCTTTTACACTGTGGACGAATAGATTAGATAGGCGGCAGTAGACGAACCAATAGGCCCATTCCCAAGAACCAATAGGACCATTCCCAACGAACCAATAGGCCCATTCCCAACGAACCAATAGGACGATTCCCAAGAACCAATAGGACCATTCCCAACGAACCAATAGGCCCATTCCCAACGAACCAATAGGACCATTCCATACATCCATGCCGGATTACTAGGCTTGCTGCTTGACAAATATTCATCGGATGAATAAGTCCTCGCAATCAGAGAAACTCTATATCCAATATTTTCCGAATATTTGCGTTTTTCCGGAATCTTTCGCAGTGAAGTAATAGCGACTTGCTCCACACCACTATGGGAAATGCCATGTTTTACATTGCAAACAAACACGGCCGTGTCTGCTTTCTGCCAGACAAATATTCATGGGGCGAATAAGTCCTTCAAGGCAGAATCAGAAAAACTCTGTACCCAATATTTTCCCGATATTTGTGTTTTCCTTTCAAAAATCTCCACAGCCACGTTTTATGAAACATGAGCTTCAACTTCAACATAAATTCTGGATAACGTCTTAGAACAAATTTCGTTTGGCGATGTCCAGGGCGATGAATTTTGTCATAACTTTATGTATTGCCGATCCGAATTTTTCTGTCAATAAAAATCTGGGTGACTCAATATTACGCTCATCAAATCTAGTATTATTCATAAATGAAACAAATCGATTCATTTATGTGGTATTTAGATACAAATGGACCAGCAGATGAGTTTGTAGTTTGGAAAAACATTCTGCGCGATTTTCATATGGACGAATTCGTCTGCTCACTATCAACTTCTCGTTAAACATTTTTCCCAAAACTGAGCATTGCTGAAGTCTATGGACTATTTTAAACAGAAAATTTAGTAAATTACAATGTATTTGTTAATTCGTCCGTGAAGGGTTTTAACCGTACCTGTGGTTTTCTTGAAGTTCCGCTGATACCTTTTTGAGTTTCTTCTGGTACACATTGAGACAAACATATAGTGAAACGGACAAGCAGATCATCATCAAAATTTGGTAATTTGTTCCTCTGAACATCCTGGTGATTGATAACTTTTTGGATCGCATTACTGACAAACATCAAAATATATAGCAGCATAATGAGCAAACAGGCAAACGGAGCATCACCAAAATTTGGTTATTGGCTTTTTGTAACATTCCAAACAATTGCTACAAATTTCTTTAAAATCATTTATTATTTGTTTGAGTNACACATCGAGTCTCGGTGTTGAAGAACAAGTGTGGTGTCTCCATGCTAATATATGAAAATTTCCCGAGTCTGTATGAAAGGCCTTGCAAAGCCGTGAAAGTTTCACGGGTCCAGCTAGTCATTTATTATTTGTTTGAGTTACAATGTATTGAAGTAATAGGTAGATAGAGAAACGGCTGGTGGGTTTATTCATAGAAAGTTATCATGTAATAATCGACTCACATTACTGACAATCCCTATTCATTATGTGTCCATCACTTTTTTAGTTATCTTGCTGACAGACAGAGATAAACGCCGACAAAAGTTTAACCTCCTTTGCTGCGGTAAAAATAAGTTTCCGCTATAGTTCTTTGATTCTTTAAAAAAAATCTGCAATCGTACGAAATAGTAGCCAGCACCTTTTCAGCTGTCCTTTTTGCCTAAGTTCGAGTAGACCAGAGGAATGTATAGCGTAACTAGAGCACTCTGAGAGCGCATACCTCTGCCAAGTGAGCCAACGGTAGCAAAAATTCAAATTGGCTCTGAAACCATAATTTTCTTTGCATAAACTCCAAAATCTAATAATTCGTGCCTTTTTATATTAATAACAGCTTGTTCAATTTTTTTGAAGATCCGTTCATAACTTTTTCAGTTATGCTGTTAACAAACGTCATGACAAATATGAGTCAAACATACAAACGAATCAACCGATCTGCACCAAAATTTGATCATTTATGTCTTTTATCATTACTAACAAATCCTATAAATTTCATAAAGATCCATTCATTATTTTTTGAGTTATTGTGCTAACAAGCATAAAATTAAAAACAGGGACAAACGAACGAACGGACCATTACCAAAATTTGGTCATCTACTCTCTGTTATTTACCTAACAACTCATGCTAATTTCATCAAAATCCATTCATAACTTTTTGAGTTATGGCATCGAGAAAAATGACGCAGACAAACAAACGGATGGACATATCTACACCAAAAGTTGATCAACTGTTTCTCCTAACATACCTAACAATCCCTGTAAATTTCATCGAAATCGGTTCATAACTTTTTGAGTTATCCTGGTGACAGACAGACAAACAAACAGACAGATAAAGATACAAACAGACAAACAGACAGACAGACATACACGACGAAAACATAACCTCCTTGGCGGAGGTAAAAATAGGAAACCCTTACAGAATGATGGACCATACTCCCTTGGTCGTGCTGCTAAGTCATGTCTTGTCTTCGGTTATGAGTCTTTTCAAAAATTTTCTTCATCGACCTCAGGCTCAAACGTCGCTAAGAGGTTCACTGACATATCAACTCTTTTAATAAGGTGGTCAGCACACGACTTAGTCAATGCCCAGCGAGCAGGGATGGAACTGAGCGCAGTTTGATACACAACGGAGAATGCTGATCCGTGGAAAACCCCACTCTCCTTTACCACTATTCCAGCTGAAGTCGACGGTCTGCTTCCAGTATTAGCTAAACCTGTGCCGCTTTTTCTTCATTTGTTGAGGCTGATGGACCTCAGTGATCATCTCTCCTTCCTTGGGTCATCTTTGAGATCCTCTCATAGCACTTTACCCATCTTCAAATCTACAAACGTTTAGTTTGAAAAGAGGCAGCATCTTTATAAAATTTCTACGACTAGTCAATAATCTGAGATAGCTGCCACTCAAGTCTTCCTGTAAAGTCGGACTCTTTCATACACTCAAAACTATCCTTCAGTCAAATACGTCGTAATGAAATAGCAGTTGGCGCATGAGTGAAAGGACTGGTGTAATGTCACCTGCTGCTTTGAACTGTCGGTGGTTGCAAACGAGCGAACGCCTTCTCGAGCTACCTATGAACTGTGTAACACTTTTCGCCCTTGCACTACTTCAGTACCCAAGAAATGTACTGTGTTAATACTAATAACTTTCTAGAACTGCAGTTTGAATTGCGAAAAAACAGGAAAGTTCTTCTGAGAAATTGGTTTAGATGCAATCCCACCATGATGCTTGTTACTCTTAATCAAAAATCTCTGGAACACTACACACTTTACACTTTATTGTTCTCTGATACAGCACACAACTAAAAGCTAACACAATTCAATAAATGCCCTACTCAAAGTATGCTACTTATGAGGCACTGGTACGTAAAAATGCATCCGAGCATTGGATATACATAAACTGAGTTTCGGCTTAAAATACAATCAATCTAAGGAACCATTGTC
>LQNS02278127.1:8538904-8551534 GCA_001587735.2 Parhyale hawaiensis | reverse complement strand
AGATAATACTAGGCGGTACATGACCCGTTGGGTCGTCATCACGATTGTCTTTGTTTTTGTTATTCAGCTGGTCATAGACCACACGCTATCCGGCCGTCCACTCCTGCCCGTACTGGTCACCATCAACAGCTTCTTTGCTTCTCAAACGAACATTCAACACGCAGTCTGTAAGCAAATTCAGTTTATACGTTACGTATTCCAGTTGTATTTTCCGTAGCAACTTTGGAATTATCGTACCCGTTCTTGCAACTGACGGGCTGGTTCCACGTGCGTATCACAGATACAATCGAATTTAAGAGCTAATCCATGGAAAATGCCGCTGTGCCAAAGTCTCTCGAATTTCTTCCCGTCTAAAAGCGAAGAAGCTGTGTCAAACAAGACACAAGCAAGTAAATAAACGTGACACAAGTAAACAAGCAAGGTTCACAGAGTTTTAGTATAGTATAGATAGATAGAAGATAGATGGAAAAAAACGGAGAGAGAACTGAGACGTCAATAGCAGTTGCTGCGGCTCCTGCTAGTGAGAACTGCTTGGTGGACAATGAACACTGGCTCCTCCGTCCCATACCGATAGAGAGATGCGACCTGTAGCGTGGCTCCCTGTGTAATCTTTTGAACCCTGTCTGCACGGGGCTGTGTTGCCTCCCTGCAAAAGCTATGTCTGCCCTTAGGAATACAACAAGACAAACAAAATAACAACATAGCGCAACCTGGTAATGCTGGCATGCATAACTATACGGTTACGTTGCGTTCATCATCTGGCAGTAAATTTCACGATGCAGAAAAGCGAAGCTGTTGGTGAAGCTCCTGCCACCCAAGATCACCTCTTCTGACATGTGACTTTTTCACTATTTCTCATCGAAACTGTAGCAT
The DNA here is from genome assembly GCA_001587735.2 of Parhyale hawaiensis. NCBI lineage: Eukaryota > Metazoa > Arthropoda > Malacostraca > Amphipoda > Hyalidae > Parhyale > Parhyale hawaiensis. The sequence goes on along the minus strand of LQNS02278127.1, from coordinate 8,550,661 downwards.
AGAGAAGGATAAAGCTGCAGAAAGGATAATTCTATAGATTTCATTTTCTTTTATATATTGGCTGTGTTTATCGAGTCATTGGAGTGTTACTTCAGCTGCGGTTCGTCGTTGCCGACTATACAACGTTTCAATAATGTGTAAAGTTTGCAGTGAAGTACCACCTGCCTGCATCCAGGATACGAAGATATACATAGTTCGAACATATTTCGATGCATTTATGGAGTAAGGATAGTGCGACTAATTACCTCCGCAAATGTTTTGTGTTTTTGTCTGCGCCTGTCTATGATTATGATAACTTAAAAAGTCATGAATGAATGTTCATGAAAGTTACAGGGGCTGTGAAAAATGTTAGGGGGAACGGATTATTAACTTTCCGAGAAGATTCATTGAACTATCTGTTTGGTTGTCTAACTTGTCATCCCTTTTTTTGCAACATAACTCAGAAATAACTGAGTTGAAGTTTCATAATTTCATGAAATTTTCATGATATATCACCAATGTTACAAAGAGCAAATGACCAAATTTTTGTAACGATCTTTCAGTCCGTTAGCCTCGTTGTCTCTGTGTCTGTTTTAATGTTTGTCAGTCTATCCGCTCTAGCAAGTATCACCCAGCCAGTTATAAACGGATCTTCATGAAAGTTGTGAGTATTTTCAAAAAAGTTAAAAGGTACGAATGACCAAATTTTGGTGACAATCGGTTGATCTGTTGCTGTGCTCGACTATATATATGTTTCTGCAAAATACAACTGAAAAATTTTCGGGCGGATCTTCAATGAAAATTATTGAATTCTCAGGAATGTTGCGAGGAACAAATTTCTTTGATCAAAGCTTGGTGATAAAAATAAATCCTCGTTTTCGGACCAAATTGTAAATTTTGCTAACAATGTGTTACTTGGTGGAGGTGTGTGCGCTCGCAGGGAGCTGCTCTAGTTCAGCTGGATATTTACTCCTCGCCCCTCTCTTGATTTTTAATGTATTTGGGTATATCGCTGCCTTTGTAATCGATCAAGTAGCTACTCATAGTTTAAGCGATGAAGAAGTGGTCATAGCAACTCTGTCACCATCACTTCTTAAGGCTGCATGCAGCGGCAGTAATGCAGTATGTTATATAAATAATAACAGACACAGAATATGTAGATACGCACGAGTAGCAGTGGGGTGTGCACTGTGCATGAGGTAAGAGAGTCCTCTATTTTACCCCATGCTTAATAAACTTACCTATGTAGATGTTGATGAAATGAGCACCGCTTGATTCCATGGTCTAGACAATTTAAGGCAACTATTTGTTTCTAATCTCGCAAGCAGGGGATTTAAATAACGTTTGAATAGGCGAGGGAAGATGAAGATGCTTCCACAATAGTCTCAGTTTCTTCTATCACAACACAGATGTTATTCATTCGAGTAGTCCCTCTCAGCAATATTTTTATTCTTTTCTTCCTCTCTCCTGTAAATCTTCTTTAAACTTTAAGTGATTTGTAATCGTTGACACTTCAGCGCTAGAAACAAAGCTGTAATTGAAAACGCGGTTAAAGGGCAGCTCGACCTACACTCTTTTGTTACTCCATTTGATTGTTTATAATAATTAGCTTCTGACCATTTGCATAGACTGCATGGTCACTGCAGCAAGTGTGTAGGCTCTGTGTGTATGTCGGTGTGTCGGAAGGAAGAATCAAGCAGACCTAAGCGCTCTCTTATCTCGCTTCACCGCTCGTTTCCTATGAGGCTCGCAGCGTCGCTACGCTCAAGCCGCATGGCACAGGGCAAGGTATCCGTCTGCGCTGCTGTGGTATTGCGCTTTACTACAGGACGATTCGCTCTGGTCGGCTTTCCGTCGCGTAAGCTTTGTCAGCGTTCCATCAGTTGTGTGGCATAGAAAACAATATTTTATTGTAGGTACTTGCTGCGAGTATTGGCGATGAGACCCATGGTCGAGCTAATTATTATGTAGTATTTATTCATGACCTCCTTCATTCTTGTCGCTGTAGAGCAGCAAAATAATTTCACAGGTTACGTTCTGGCGGTGACACAATCCTGCGAACAGTAAGTTCTTATTCATCACTGAGACAATGAATGCTCGCGTCAAAACCAGATGAATGCATTCTCTTATTTACTATGCACACTTATCTGAAATGGTGGTGAATCGCATTAGCTTTGAGCGCGCAGAAAGAAACCATGGATATTATCCTGTAAATCAACGGACGACCTCATATTAGTAGTGACTTATTTAGGAGATAGAATAAACTGACTGGTCATTTACATTAAAGTAACAAGGAACTCACCTTCGAGAAAAACTTATGCGTTTGTTTGAGTACGAGGTCGTGTCGTGTATTTCGATAGCACATTTATCTTAACATAAAAAAATTCACGAGTTCACAACCGCACAAGTTACTTCATCCATCAGAAGTTCGGTGATTCGTTCATACCGCAGCACTCGCAGCTACCAAACTTTTGTAGCTTCAAACGAAGGACGTGAGCGCGGCAGGACTGATCGGCTCATGAAGCACACGCGGCTATTGCACAACTGGTAACCCAAGAGGCGGCTGGCACTGACTGAGCGGCAGGTCCCCTGGCTGGCCCTGGCACGGGCCACACGGCGGCAGCGATGGGGGCCGCTGCTGGGCGTAGTGCGCGCGCGCGCCGGTACCAAGCGAGGGAAGGGACGGCGAGTGGCACCCAACAGCTGGTGCGATGGTGTCGGTGTACCGTCACTGCCGTGCCAGTGTGATGCGTCCCGATGTCACCGGCACTCGCGCTACTGTCAAGGGCAGCTCCGAGTCATGAATGAAAGCACAACGAGTGTCACAACAGGACGTCCTGCCTGCCCACCCCCGCGCTGTGATTGGCTGCGAGGAGACATTGTGATGCATGCCCTATACGACATTTTAGTAGTAACTATAATGGGCATCCTACAATGTATATTTCTAGGTGTCTCATTTCCTCACAACCTAAACCAGACATGACTAGAGAGAATAAATGTAAAAATTTCTAGTTCTGTGCAGAAACGCCGTCTTAGAGCTTAACGGGCGGTTTGAGTTGTTTGGGAAATAAATATAATTAGGTAATCCGAAACGACCGATAATTAACATCCGATGATCCATTGTACACAGGAACATGAACATCACAAAAATAAACGCCTCAAGGACATTTATCAGAAGTGGTCATCAATGAATATGACGATATTACGGGATGAGCTATAAGTTAAAATGAAAGTATTGTTTCCAACACATGTAATTTATGCTTAAAATTACTTAAAAAGTAATTTTCATCTCCGCAATAGTTTCCATAACTGGAGACGATACAGCAACATACGTACCTCGATGACAAATTTGAAAAATTCTACAAGGCGATAGCCGGTAAGTTCATGATGATTTTATTGCTGATAGTGATAACCAATGACTAATAAATCCAAAAGTTTCTACTAGCAGCGCGGATCTCATAGTTTTGATTCGGGAGAGAAATCCACAAATCCAAAACTATATTCTGATCGAGTAATGTTATAATATTAATTTTTTTCCTAAGCATGCCGTTGATAACCTTCATAATCCCCTCTCAAAGCGAACAAAATGTGTGTGTAAGTGTAAGTAAATGTATGGACATGTGGTGACTTGAGCATGTACAGTCTAGACAGCGCTTCGAATAGCTCTTCACATATTGACACGCTGAAGCCAGCGATGTAAGATTTACAATATGTTCTGGTTCCTATGGTTCTTCATCACTAAACACACTTTCGTTGATGCGGTGCTTATGAAATATGTTGTGCAACTACCAACTTGAAAGAACAGGACATGTGCGTTCCCCGCCTATTAAGCGAATCGTGCCACGTGCTTCCAGTAAGATTGGACTCCTGCGTAAGGTAAATGCTGTACTTGGTGACAGAGATGATGTCCGTAGATGATTTTATATTTTTTGCTTCCTGTGTTGGAGTATTTCACACGAGTCTGGGCTTCAGCTGCTGACAGTCACTTGCATCTGCTGAACAGACTTGTTACTTCAGCCATCAGGCTGTGAGCTGAGAGTGATCTGGTGAATCTGTCCCATACGAGAGGGCTGGCCGGACTCTGTTTTACGGTGTGCAGCAATGAGAGACATTGGTTGCATGCTTCTGTCTCTGCCCTCTCGGTCTTTCGGAGAATTACGCGTGCTGCGGTTGATAGACATTGCTTCACTTTGGAGATTGTTAGGTGCCGAACTCGTCATTTCAGTGGGTATATGCTGCCCTGGTTCATTTCGGTTTGGAATTCATTACCGGCAGCTGCTTTCTATCGAGTAGGCGTGAAGGCATTTCATTCAGCTGTTAATGACTCGCTGTTGGATTTTATTTGGCAGCGTTTCGGGCTTCCGGCGATGCTTCATTTAAGGTTGCACTAGCTGTCGGTGGTGGGCCGAGCGTGAAGTTTTGATAATATAAATAATACTCTTGCCGAGCAGTGTGAAATGTTTCAGGAACTGACCCACCTGAATGTGTACAAAGCCACTGGTCCAGCTATAATCTTTGTCCCAGTCCTATACAGGAAATACTGTAGCTCCACTCATCGCAAAGCCACTGCTCGAAATATTCAAGCGGTCTATACATAAGAACGGGAGACGTTCTCCAGGATGGGAAACTAGCTAACGTGATCCCAATAAAAAGAAGGACGTTAAGAAACGCAGTAGCAACTATCGACCTATCAGTCTTACATTGACTGTCAGCAATACCATCCAACGCTACTGAAGAAGCGGATCACTCATCATTTGAGAATGCACCAGCTCATTTCCGACCCAGTTTTAAATAATGGTTGTGGTTATGGTAGAATATAGTGGGGTATGAGAGATTAAGGTTGATTATGGATGATGAAACAATATGGTAGATAGGTCGACCAAAACCTAACGTTGGTTTTAGTATATTTAGGTCGATTTTGGTGGAGGCAATATTGGTTGTTTAAGGTTGGTCAGAAAACGAAGGTCGATGGTTGTACATGGATGTATGAAGACTATATATGGTAGGTGGTAGTGCATGGATGTTTGAAGACTACATATGGCAGAGCATTTGCTAGAGCATAACCAGGTACGTTATCAACGGATTTCCGTACGTACGCTCATGAGTGGAATTTCTCCCTTTATTTGGGGAAGAATATGTATGGGTTGCCAATATAATATATCTAGAATTCCCAACATAATTAACCAAAATAATACTGTACGACTAAAAGTTTGAATGCGAAACGTCTAAAAATTCATATTATTGTGCAAAAATTATGCACATTTTTAGTTTTTCATTTCCTGTCGATGAATTGCAAAAAATTGTGAGGTATATATGGTCGTTAACTGCCTTGACGTTATTTTCATCTAGCGTTTCTAAATTTTACAAACGCTATGCCAGTTTAGCGTAGTTAGCCATCATTTCAATTTATTTGTTGTATCCCTTGTAAAACAGTACTGCAATCTGTGATCAAATATTGCCTTCTATTTTTATGTTTCTTCAGTTTATATCTGTAAAGTTTCATAAACAAATTATTCACATTAGCTCTATGGAAAGCAATGCCTAGTTTCATGATAAATTTGGCCTTACGTACCCTGTTAATGGGTACGGCCAGACTTCTTCCGTCTTCTGGTAACTTCCTCTGAACTGTCCCAGGTAGCATTGAAACGTATATTGATATTAGAATAATATTATGAAGTAACATTATATAAGGTTATACATCAATATTAAAATAATATTAAAAAGTGCCAATTATTTCAAAGTTAGGATAACATTATTCACAAATATTATAATNTATATAAACATATGAAGAAAACATTTTATTAACATTATTTTGAACATTATATTAATGCTATGCTTTAACATTTTAAATTAACATTATTTTAATGTTTTTGTGGTGTTATATTACAACACAAAACGGAAATATTACATGGTAATATTAAAATAACATTGAAATGACATAACGAAACTAACATCTAACACTAATATAACATTAAAACATGAAAATAATATTAATATAATATATGATTGCTACCTGGGGTGTCGTATAGCTGCATACCAACTTAGAGTTGGAAGAAGTTCCTAGACTGGTTGAAGCTCCTGCTCTATAGCATCGTCCTGGAGTTTAGGGCCTTTCACCATTCTGAGCTGCTGGCCTAACTCGCACGTATAAATTACCTTTTCTTTGCAAAAGCAGGTAATCATTGCCAAACAAAGAAGGTATTCAGTGCATAATATGTCAACAGTTGAAAAAGTTGATCTTGGTAGAATATAGGTGTATCATTCGCTAAGCACAGTCGATTTTGGTCGTAAATGGTGTTTCTTACGGTTTACTATGGTAGATCATGGTTGTGCAGCTAAAACCATTACGGTTGTAATTGGGTATCTATGGTCGAGACATATGGTTGGCAATATTGTCGAAGGTTGTGACACATCTCTACCATAAAGCACCCCATAAATGGTTGAATATGGAGGATATATCGATGATAAACAACCAAGATCCCGACCATAATCATAGTTCTACTATAATCACAACCATTATTTCCGACTGGGGACACCCAGCAGGGCTTCCGAGATAGAAGATGCTGCTTAAATAACTTACTGAAATTCTTTACGAAAATTACGGAAATTAGAGATGAAGAAAAGGGTGTGAACCTTTTATATCTAAACTTCCCAAATGCTTTTGACAAAGTCCCCAGCAACGGTAAATGAAAAAAAAATAGAAGCTAATGGACTCCAGGGAGACAACTCTCGCTGGATCCGGGCATGGCTCACTGGTCATCAGCAGCGATTGAAGCTACGAAGACAGACGAGCTACTGGACGCCGGTATCATTTGGGGTTCCAAAAGTGTGCTTAGCTAATATCTGTTCATAATTTACTTAAATGATCTTGATTTTAAAATGCCCAGTAAAAATCAGTAAATTAGTGGATGATACTGAACTATGCCATCCTGCCAGGAAAGAGCTGAGCTCCAACAAGACTTTGACCACTCATGGAATGGAGATCGACTTTGCAGATGAGCTTTAATGACGACAAATGTTCACTAATGCACGTAGGGTCGGAGAACTCCTCAACCGATTGAAAATAAATGGCGAAGAATTGTTAGCTGTTACCCAAAAATGTAACTTGCGAATAACTATAAAAACAAACTACAACACCAGGTACGTATGTAGGTTCAAGTGTATTAATCTATAGACTAGCTTCCCCCTTAAAACTTTCTCGGTCTAGCGGAGCCTTTCAGGTTTGGGCCCCTGGAAATTCCACGGTAATATGCAAATATTATCAATTTCTATGTAGAACTAAACTGCTCGTGACCATCTCCTTTCTTTTCGCAAAAGTCAGGTGTTATTTAGCTGGTAATAGACTATGCGCCATTTGTCCCCCTTCAATCCTCCCGTAGGGGTCACCATCACCAGCTTCTTTGGTTTGGAAGGTATATTAAACACTGCCTGTGCGTAAGGAAAATATATATGTGACGTATAGTCGAATGTATTTCCCGTATTACCTTTAAATTTAAAACGCACGTTCATGAACCGAGCTCAGATTTGTCTTCTGTGAAACCTGTCAAACTTTCACTGTCTGTCAAGTCCCTTCAGATGAACCTTGGCAATGCCGCATTTCGTCACAACACCGAGACTCGATGTATGATATCTTACGAACAGGTTCTTTGCTGATAATAACGGGACCCGGGCAATTCCCATGGTAGCAAAGCATGATTCAGGTTCCAACTCGTTTATACTTAAAAGTTCAACCGCATAGACATAATAGGAAAAATCTTGCACAGTGGCCCGGAAATTACTGACCCCAGCCGTATCATAGATACTGTACGTCAGCTTCCCGAAGTCATAAAATCTCTAATTTCCTTCTATCAAATAATGATGAAGAGCGTAACACAAAAAATAGGTACGTACAAGCGTATTAACACGTTTCCTGCGATGTGACCTACTTGTGGGTCACGCCAGACTTCCTGTTACTGCGATGTGACCCACCGATGGGTCACTGAACAAAAAATAAGTTTCTTTTCAAAATTGAATCATTTTGCTTTTCACTTCACCAATGCTATTATAGTGTTATAATTACATCAGAAGAAGGATAAATTATACAAATAATGAGAAAAAATCCAGTTTACAGCTATGCAGCGGGTACAAATTTGCTTGAACTGAACAGATGAAATACGAACATTTTCCTGATGGTAGCATAGAAAAATAAGGCATTATAGGTTGTACTTCCCATTGAAGCATAGTTCCTTCACAGAGTTTACAATAGGTTGAAACCTTTTTGGTCTTGATTCTGACCATTTTTCACTTTAGAACTTTCGAGAAAATTGTATCCAACCTACTGTATTAGAAAATTGGATTTTTGTCATTATCTGTATAATTTTTCCTTTTTCTAATGCAATTGTAACAATAAATACTATTGGGGAAGTGGACAGCAAAGATATTGCATTATGAATAGATTCATCATTTTTTGTACACATGGTATCTAGCTGCCTTTGTAACACCCTTTCACTTTCACGCAACGCCTGGAGACTTCATTTTCAATTAGCATTTCCTTCCAATCGTTCGTCACGGTCAGCATGGCTATGAGCATTATCATGAGAAGCATTTGCTTCATTGTCTTCAAAAGATGTATTTTCACCAGTTTTTGAGCCCGGGTATTCAGAATCAAAAGAATTTTCAGTAGCCAATAAAAGGCTGTCATTTTCAGGGCGTGAATCTTCTTGCAAAACCCGTTTTTACTTCCTCAATGGAAGAGTGAAGCTTCCAGGGCGGCACCTGATGAAATGAAATCACAGGAGCCAGTATTATTTCTTGTTTTTGTGACTATAAATGGCTATGATTATTCAAAAAACTTCAAATGATCTTAGTGGGGCATGGCCCACGGGTGGGTCACATCGTGCTACGAGATGAAATCCTACTGACTGCGATATCACTCAATGGTGGGTCACCGTTTTTTTAGGTAGCTCAGATAACTCAAGACTCTCGGAGACATACACCAACAACATCCCGCTTTTCTGTTCCACGTAAAACTGGAGCGTGTTGCAATCAAATGCCAGTGTCGCCCTCACAGTGTTACCCGTGTAGTGTAGCAGACTAGCAGTGAAGGCGACGCACCATCTAAGCGGCCCAACAAAGTGTTGCGGAATTTTCGGCAAGCTTGAACATATACATTTTGGTGGAGCCTTATTTTCACTGTATTTTAGAATGAAAAGTTGAGAAAACTACGAAAAAGTGCCTCAAATGCTAGAATTCAGCAATATATGGCAGTCCTAGACTTTGCAACACGAATTGTTCAGTACCATAATCAATGTTTATCAACATAGGCAGTGTTACCCAGCTCATAAGTCATAACCTTACAATTTTGAGGGATGTCTTCGGTGTCACCCAGTGTTACCCAACCTGAGTCCCATTGGGGGCCGGTGTAGCACGGGTGACACCGAGGACCTGATTGCAACACGTCCTTGAAGTTAAGGTTGTTGAAAGAACGTCACAGTACGGGGTTGCCAGCCGGCGCGGCCGTCGCGGCTTTATTTGAAAATTGAAGTGATTAAAGTGCCCTAAAATCCTCAGTTCCAAGTATTTTAAGTTGAATATATGTTAATTTAGACTTAAAGTGGTGAGCCATAATGTCTCCAGAAAATACCGCTAGTCGCTAGATGAGCAAGTTTGCCAGAAACAGAGCTACGAATTCTCTCTCTCTATCGCTAAATTGGTAACCCTGTATGATCTAGCTTACACCCGCGGGATGCATCAGCTAGGAGGTGCTGTACCTAACATCTTGAATTTGCAACGGTAGTTTCTGCATCACCAGGACTAGGAAAGTGATCTCGTAGAATGATGATAATTTAACAGATTGCAGTGTAATTCAGGTCATTTCCCGTACAAGAGAGCAAGTGCAGCAGCAGAACATCACCCTGCCGACAGGTTACGAACATGTCAGTATCATGAAGCAGGAAACGAGAGAGCCCACCTGTAAATTGCAATGGCACCTCACAACAAGCTGCTTCCCTGCTGCGGTGAACATATCGAGTAGATGGGTGCAGCTGTTAGCTGCATCCAGGGCGGCAGTATAATCTGTTAAACGAGTTACTGCAAGCAGGGAGACGGAAAACTTAATTAGTCCGTAGATAACCAATCATAGCCTTGATGCAAGAGTGTGAGCACACTGTAGTTCATAACTGAAAAGCACTTCTTGAAAATATTGCAGAAACCGCAGAGGTGGGTTACCGGACTAATGAAGCGGTAAAGCGGTAATACCGCTTCACCCCCAATCGTTACCGCTTTACCGTTGCCAAACCCCGGTAGAAAATTGCGCTTTACCGATAGCGGAACTTGGACAATTTTTAAAGTGGTAACGGTAAGATGTTTATTTGTATGTTTTAGCCATTTCTGGTACGTTTTCATAAAGAATTTGGTACGATTGGCATAAAAAAATTCATCAGTGAGATCACTAATTGCAGCGGCCCACAATAAATATTATCAATCATCCTAATATAACAAAACGCTTTGTGTATTTATTTGTATATTTCGTGTCCGCATCTTAATGAAACAGAAAGGCGAAAAACAGGCCAGGTTGCAGATTTTGTAATTAAGTTACGTTTTCATAGAGATTGATGACCAGGTTGCAAAAGGACCCTTATCATTTTATCTGAATGTCACGTCTCGCTTGAAACCGGAACAGTAGATTTGCAGCTCCTTAAGTCTGATTTTATAAATTTTTCTATCAGGTGACTACGTATAAATTCGGTAGAGGATTAACGACACATTCGCCAAGGGATGATTTTTTACGGGCAGTAGACACAATTATTTCTTCACGCTTGCAGTCTGTCTTTGACGGAGCAGTTTTCGCTTCACAGGCCAATTACGCAGATATTGGAGTTTGAGAGACAGTATCATGGCTACGGTGCACTCACATTGCCTATAAGCTAACTGGAATTGCATTTAAGTTTATTGCAGTGGTTTACTCAAGATTTTACTTCTGCCTATCATTGTGGAAGATGCACGTTTGAGAAGGAGAGTGGAGCATATGGGAATGTAAACGGAGAACGAGACTACTACAGTCTCAAGTCAAAGAACGTGCTACCAATGGAGAGAAATGACGTGGCTATGCGACGCAGTGTCAAGGAAGACTTGAAGCAGAAAGGTTACAGAATGGAATAAGAGCTGGTGATAAGCGTGAGCGAGAAAATTATGAAGCAAGTCAGAGAAGAGAGGAACTAAGGATGAGAGCACGGCATATGATCAATCCTTATATAATAAAACGCTTCGTGTATTTATTTATTTACTAGCTGGACCCGTGAAGTTTTCACGGTCTATCGGGCTTTTAATGTATATATATATAGCTAATTAAGGGTTTGTACGTAAATTAGGTCGTTAAATGTAATTTTCTTACATTAAGTGTAATCTAACGTCCAATGAATCCTTACGTGTAAGGTTAGGTAATGGGCAAGGACTGGTTCTGCTAACGTCCTAATAAGCTTTTTCCCATGTAATAAGCTTCAAACTACATACCAATTCACCTTAAAAACCTCAAAACACCATAAAAACCCTCAAAATCCCACATTATTGCTGTGAAACACTTAGAAAACGAGCTGAACGTGGTTAGGGCCAGGAATGGTTCTGCTAACGTTCCTAATAAGCTTCTTCCAATGTAATAAGCTTCAAACTACATACCCATTCACCTTAAAAACCTCAAAACACCATAAAAACCCTCAAAATCCCACATTATTGCTGTAAAACACTTAGAAAACGAGCTGAACCAGTCCTTGCCTGGAACCTAACCTTACACAGGCCAGCTCA
>LQNS02278127.1:8425683-8443329 GCA_001587735.2 Parhyale hawaiensis | reverse complement strand
CATATATGCCAAATTTGGTGCTTGTATCACAAAATGAACAATCCTCTTGAATATTTGGGCTAAACTGCCCCACTATACATCACTTCATTACGGCCAGTGCTTCATCATTCAGATCAGTTCACAGCCGCCAATGCTATATAACTCCACTGCTGTCAATGCTATATCACTTCCCTGCATCCAATGCTAAATCACTTCACTGCTTCCAATTTCGAGAAATTAGTCGCTTGTAAGCTTGGTCGTTTTACTGAGGTTTTGGGGTTTGCGGCCTGGTGGCAGTTTGCGTACAGAACTGGTTTGGGTTGTTGTAATGCATTGTTGTCGGTGCCACTCTATTAACAGTCTGCGCTGGATTGTAAGTCTGAGGCACGCCTTGTACATTTAGAATTTAGCGTGGCGTTTGACAGAGTTAGGCACTGGGGTCTATTATACAAGATGAAGTCGTTTGGTGTGGGTGGTAGGGTTCTGTCAATCATTGGTGATGTTGTTTCTGAGCGAAAGCAGAGTGTGTCTGTTGACGGTATTTTGAGTGCCACAGTCGCAGTGCAGTCTAGCGTCCATCAGGGTAGCGTACTTGGCCCGCTGTTGTTCGTTCTGCATACTAGTGACATGCTCTTTTCGTTGGAGAACATGATGACCAACTATGCTGACGATTCCACTTTGATAGCAGTGTTACCGGCTCTTCACATGCGTAGTGCTGTCGCCCAGTCTCTGAATAGGGATCTGTCATACATTAGTGCATGTTGCTCGGCCTGGAATATGAAGCTGAATGCCAGTAAGACCTAGTCTATGATTGTCAGTCGGTTTCGGACACTTGTACCGCAGCATCCACATCTGGAGATAGATGACACTTTGCTTTAGGAGTCTAGCTCCTTGAAGATGCTTGGTATTGTCTTAGATGAGAAGCTTACTTTTGAGCCACATATTAGGCGACTGGTGTCACGTGCTTTCAGTACGATTGGGCTCTTGCGTAAGGTGAATTCCGTGTTTGGTGACAGTGAGGTTGTCCGCAGATGGTTTTTTGCTGCCTGGGTTGGAGTATTGCTCACCGGTCTGGGCTTCAGCTGCTGACAGTCACTTGCGTCAGTTGGACCGACTTGTTTGTTCAGCCAGCAGGCTGTGCGTGGATAATGATCTGATGAACCTGTCCCACAGGAAAGTGGTGGCCGAACTGTGCATATTTTACAAGGTGTACAAGAAGGAGAGGCATTGGTTGTATTCTTCTATCCCTGACCTCAAGGTCATTCCGAAAATTATACGTGCTGCGGTCGGCACGCACTCTTTCACGTTGGAGAATGTTAGATGCCGAACTAGTCACTTCCATGGAGGTATAATATAGGAGGAGATCTACGGCCTAACGCTGCTATCCTAGTCTGGCGGATGATGACAGTCTCGCCTCCGTAATTTATCTCCACCTCCATTGAAGACATGAGTTGATGCATTGAAAATAATGAGAAACATATGATCATAATTCAGTTTTTTCCAGTTTCACTCGACATAATCAATATACGGAGCGATTAGGCTTAATTTAAGAACTACTGACACAACTCAATTATCTACTTAACACGTTGTGCGCAAAAATACTGATATAGGCATATTAGTTTGTTCTAAATTCCCTTGAAAGTATATGCAACTATAAGCGTCTTTGTCAAAGAGAGGAACCTGCTAACTGACACAATGCTCTCTTTTCTCTTAAAACAGAATGTCTTCTTAACCTGCAGAAAATGGCACAGCAAATGATCTCCAGCAGAAACTGCACGAATATGTGGTAGCAACCTTCTGGGGTTTCACTTTGCCGTCTACAATAAGAATCCTGGCAACTGATATAGGGTACCATATGATGTCTTCACACCATTTACGTTGAATGTTACAATATACCTATAGTATGTTGATAACCTTCCTGTATGCTATAGCAAAACTGCAAAATAAAGATAAGAAAACAATGTAACTTATTGTGCTAGTACTATATAATAGGTGATATATGTAATACCCTCTACGAGGAAGGACTTAATTTTGTTCGTAAATAAAGAAATAAATAGTCCTGATTTGAAAGTAGTCTTATTAGAAAGGTAAACTGAGTATAAAGGTCAATATATATATATATATATATATATAATTGTAAGTGGAATGCAGAAAGATATCAAATTACTAAGTCATATATACAATGAGAGAAATTTACTTAAATTTTTGTTTTGTTGAGAAACTCTTTTTTTTTTCAGTTCACTGCTGTCTTTTTTAGTCCCTATTACGTTCTTCTTGAACTTTCATCTTGTTTCAAAAGCTTCTTGCCTGATTTGCTCTTCCTATGTGCGTCCCTGTCACAATTAATGATTTAGATCTATACGCATTCTCGAGTCTCTGTATATTTTCAAACTCAAACCTGTTCTATATGATACCCAAAGTGTATTCCCCCTTCTCATTGTCAACTATTAGTTCACCACACCAGTTTTTTACCCCGCTTTATTTCCCTTGTTTCTGTTTCATTCGTTTTCCGTTGTTTTTAATTTGTCCATAGTTCTGTATCTTTTCTGGATTCGCACTACAATGTCAAACGCTCATAAAATTGCTTCGCTTTTAAGGTTTAGTTTTTATAAATTTGATTTTCGATTCGTTGCAGTGTTAATTTTTCATTTATTGTTTACAGAATTGGCTGAAAATGGACTGTTTGCCCGAAACGTTCAACTTTATCAAATGATATGGATCGTAATAAAATGGCTTTACTATCAGCGATTTTCACCTTACTCTTTATTTTAGGAATTAGGCGCAATAATGCTGAAGTAATTTTAGATAATTCTGAAATGGCACGTGTTTTGATACCACATGTTCTGAAATACATCTGAAAGGAATCATTCTAGCGGCTCCCACTGACCACCATAGGCACAGCCACGCTGAGGGAGGGGGAAATTCGGGGAGACCGTGGCAAAACTCAAATCGCATGCAAACCAACAAGTACGGAGAAAATAACCACCAGTACAACGTGGAAAGGGAGATTACCACGAATGACCGTGATATGAGTGTGTACGATCAAGATGTGAGAAAAAATTTGCAAAATAAGCAAATATTTTTCAAAAAAATGGAGACTTATATGGAAAAATTGTTGCAAGAGCACCTCGGGATTCACCAAAAGTAGAAAATCCTACACAACTGTTGAGGCAGGATCCTGGAACACGTCATCAACTGAAAACGCAAACAGCCATACTATCACAGTAAAACAGAATGAACACCAGGGACTGAGATCAAATAAAGATAAATACTTAGCAAAATCCACGTTATAAACATCCACATAAACATACTGCAGGATATAATAAATGATGCAAGTTTTAAATTCCTTGCCGTTACTGAGACCCATCTAGATGATACAGCCAACGATGCAGAAGATAGAATGTAAAAGTATGTATCGCATAGAAGTGACCGCAAAGATAGGAAGTGTGGTGGTGTTGCATAATCGGTAAGAGATCACCTTGGTTTACATACAAAGCAGAAATTCTCTAATGGAGTGTGTGATTGAATTATTGTTGATAATGAAAAACTTAGATTGATGTGCGTGATGTGCTGTCGACCGCCAAAATGTACCACCGAAAAATTTGCCGAAACGTTGCAAGTCATCAACACACATTGCAAAGAAGTTCAGAGTAAGTATCAATTGCATATAACTGGTGATTTCAACTCTCCCTTCTAAAAATGACTAACGACAGACTTTCCAGATGAAACTGGAAGCTTCGTACTATCCGGAACATCATCGGCCACAACAGATGAAAAAAATCAGGCGCTCTCTCTCCCCCTAGTGCACATAATGGAAGAATTTCTAGTGACCCACACCTACGAGAAATGCAAATGTCTTAGACCTTTTCTTCGTAGATAACGCACAATTGATTAAGAATATTGAAATCCAGAATACAACATTAAGTGATTATGGCCTTGTTGAAATAACGACTCAGTTTAGCGAATGCGATTCTCACAGACCGCAGAAAAATTGGCAAAGAAACTCCGTCTCCAGTCTACGGGACTTGAACGTGCACGATAAAGGAATAAATTGGGACAGCTTGAATGTAGAACTGTAGTCAGTAAACTGGGACGTGTCTTTAAATAACTTAATAGAAAATGATAGCATCAATGAGATATTTGAAAATATATTATTGGAAGTGAATGAAGTACCTTTGCCCGGCAAAAAGAAAATTTTTATAAAAATCGACATCACAAATTCCGTAAAGGACTACTTAAGAAACGAGCAAAACTTATCAAATGTCAGCAATCAACGATGTTACTTCAACGCAAACCCCTGTGCAAAAAGACTCTAGATGGGAGATAACGTCAGGTTGCAAGATCACACGATGAAGAAAAACAAAAAAGAAAAGCAAGCCATCGAAAAAATAAAAAGCAATAGCAAATATTTTTTTGCCTATGCATCATATCATTCCTCGATAAAATCGAAAATCGGGCCGCTGGTGAATGATACAAGATCTACTGTTGAGGATGACCAGGAAATGAGCGAAATACTAAGCCGCCAATATCAAAAAGTCTTTAGCGACAAAATTCAAAATCCTGAAATCCCGGAAATTGATTTAGCTACAAACTACCCAACGGACTTCGAATTCACAAAACTTATCATTGAACTAGCCATTGATGAACTTAGCGGCAACAATGCAGCGAGACCAGATGATGTTCCTGCAATAATCCTTGAGATGTGCAAGCTAAGCATTTCTTACCCCCTATACCTTATGTGGCTAAAATTAATGGATTATGGAATAATTCGATTCACCTACAAGAACCCGGTTATTTCATCTATTCCTAAAGCTGGAAACAGCATGGATCCAGCCAATTATAGACCTGTATCCCTAACCAGCCATATAGTGAAGACGTATGAAAAGTTGTTTAAGAAACACCTTGTACATCATTTACAAAGCAATAACCTACTTACATCAAATCAACATGACTTTCGCCATAAATGTTCAATCACTTCGGAGCTATTTGAGCATTATGACTATATTCTCGACCTACTATGCCAAGGCGAGAGTGTGGACGGAATATATTTAGGTTTTGCCAAAGCATTCGATTAAGTAGACCATGGAATACTACTACTCAAAATGTTTAACATGGGTATCCGTGGAAATGTTTTAGATGGATCGAAGCATTCCTGACAAACCGAACACAAAGCGTAATTTTAAATAACAAAGTGTCCAAACGACAGCCGGAACTCAGTGGAGTTCCACAAGGCACCGTGCTTGGTCCAATACTGTTCCTCATCATGATAAATGATATGGGGCACCAATGCAAGTTTGCTGTTCCCTCATCGTTCGCTGATGAAACACTGATATTAGCAGCGGTGCAATTAATGGCAGGCGTACGGAATCTGATACTAGATCTAACCAACATCCTTCACTGGATATTGGTAAACACCATGATCTTCAACGATTCAAAATTTGAACTTTGACGATGCGGAAAAAAACTTCTCCCTTACTGAATCTACGTCCTACATGACGAGAGATGGGAGCGAAATCGAGAGAAAGCAAATTTTAAGGGATCTTGGGGTGAGGATACAAAAGCCTGCAGGCTTTTAAGTCGGCTGTTAATGGTTTTTTTGCTGGATTTCTTTTAGCAGCGTTTTCGGTTTCCCGGTGTTGCCAATGCTTCATTTGGGTTGTATTACCTGTCCGTTGGAGCTCAAGCGTGAAGTTTTAATAATAATAATTTGAAGATCACGTGGCTCGAGTGGTTACCATAGGCAAGAAATGGAAATGGGTGCTTAGGACTTTCTCTTCTCGAAAGGCAGACACAATGCTCACCTTATGGAAACAACTGATACTGCCAAGGATTGAATACTGTTCACCTCTTTGGATTCCAAGCAAACGGAAAGACTTAAAGCGCCCCGAGGCTGTGCAGAGATTGTTCACTGTCAAAATTCGGGCATGAAATATTCAAATTATCACGAAAGACTTGCTCAACTTCAAATGTACTCAATTCAAAGAAGATTCGAGCGCTTTACGAGCATATACGTTTGGAAATTTTTAGAAGGAATTAGCCTACTGTCAACGTCAATGGGCGAATCCAGGCCAGACGCTTAAACCGTATTGGTCGCACTTGTGAAATGTGAATTCTGATCAAAACTGGTGGTGATGCAATAGTGACAAAGTATTCTAATAGTTTCGTGGTCCGAGGGGCGAGATTATTCAACAAAATGCCTCGTCATATTCGAAATTCACCGGTACAGAAACTGCGAAATTTAAAAACTTACTGGACGCATGCTTACTGAAAGTGCCAGATAAACCTGCTGTAAGAGGCTGCGTGAACTGTGGGTATAACTCGCTGTTAGCCATCCCGCTGGTCACGGACTGCAGCGTCACCTCTGCTCAACATGGGTGGCGTGCATAACGCCACCTGGACCTCATCCGAAGTATCATCAAAGGTATCAAAGGTAGGCGCCGGAGGTGGTTCATGTCCTAAGGAAGACCATGGACGACAGGCAGCCCTTTCAGGATAGTCTCCTATCCTGGTGGCAGTTCCCTTTAGTACACAGGTCTAGGCGTGCATAAAGTGCAATAGGGCCCTCACCCCAGCTCTGCAGCCTTGAAGACGATTTTTTCCAGAGCTGGGAACATGCTCAGGTCTACCCTAGATAGAGTTAATTTTTAAAAGCTGGTCTTCATCAGGTGAAGTTTGCACATCTTGGGGCATCAGTACTACGAGAGAACAAAAAATAAGAGTTAGAGCAGAGAGGAAGAATGAGGGAGGAGGAAGAAGAAGATGAAAGAGAAAGAGAAGAGGGAAAGAAGAAAGAGAAGGGAACGAAGCGGAGGATGATGATCAGTAGGACATTTTTTTATTGTAGACACCGTGAAATTATCAGGAGTATGTCAAAATAATGAGATGTGCACTAAGACATGTAAAGGCGCGGGTTAATAGAGCAGGTGCGCAGGGGCAATGGGGGGAGGGAAAATTGGGGCGCAGACGCACAGGCAAAAAAAAAGAAAAAAAAAGAGGCGCTCATCCCGGCTGACACATTATCAACAATTTAAAATCTATTACGTGAGAGTGAAATCGAGCATTCAAAATTGTTCCATGCTCAATGATTATAAACAGCTTATACTTATATTCATAATCACGAAACTTTTATTAGTATTAGGCTGTAGCAGTGATTGAGACTAATTGCAATAAATGTATTTAAATTCTAAATGCATCCTCAGAATGTAACTAATTGTTAATTGAATTTCCCACATCTAGTTAAATACTAATTGCTAAATACATCAAATGTGGTAAATATTTTAGTTCAATACACCCGTAATTTAAGGCCCCGAAACGCACTAATCCCACCATATTCGAAATGTTTATGGGTTTAAAATATACAGTTCTACAATGTAGCTATATCTCATGTTATGAAAATTGTGAAGTTACATTCAGGTTAATTAAAAAAATCTGCACACTAATTTAGACTCAGCGCTTTCACACTGGCATATTATCTCATTTTAGTAGGGAATTGAGTGAGAAATACTTTGGCTGCACGAATTTAACCACGCGTGGTAAGATTAGAGACATATAAAAGTTCTGTACCCACTTGAATGAATTATAAGCCCAGGCGAAATATGTGCTAGGCATCATCATATTACAATTAAAACAATATAAGAAGCACCGACTCGTCGTGCGTTTATATGATTGTTTATTTTTATGGTTATATATTTGCATGTTTCGTGTCACACTGTTAATGGAATAGGCGGAAAATGAGCCAGTTTGCAAATTTTGTAATTATGTTGCTGTTTGGTGGCGATCGTTTAAGCGAAAATTAGACCAAGTTGTAGAACATTGCTAAAGCTGGTCTTCTTCCCCTTTTAGTTGTTTGTGTGTTCTTCTTACTCAGCTAATGTTAAAATCCAAACAATGAAGCTATGTACAGCTTTTCTTAGCACCGCCGTGGAGTCTAATTTTTATATCAACTTCTCCATACATTGAATCTATATTGCCCTCAGTTCGCTACGTGCAATTTCAGTAGATGATCAACGAAGCACAGGAAAAGCGATTTTTCTTTCTATGACGAAGCTGTTTTCGCTTAAATGTAAAACTTACAATGCACTCGACTTCAATCAATAGGAAACGCGGCGAGGAATTTAATAAAAGTCTGTGATGCATTATTGCACAGGTGGATCCAGCCATGGATCTGGGGGGAGGCAAATGATGTAGCTAAAGACGCATGAAAATGGGATTCAACTATCCAGCTAACGCATGTTGCTGTTGTATAACGCTTTTGTATATGAATATTGGATATATTTCAAAATTAAATTAAGTTAATAATCACCGAATAAGTAAATATTCCCTCAGCCTGAACATGCAGTCGTTGATTGTTTTTTTTCTGAAAATATTGGTTTTTAATTTTTCTAGTTGCGTGCGCCATTACCTTAACTCTACATAATTTTCTTAACCCTGCTAAGGTTAATACTATGGAACAAAAATGCTCTTTCCATGAACTATTTTCGTATTATCAGGCCACTTGAAAAAGTTTTTAAATGCTCTTCATTTCGCTCTCGAGCGCTTAGAGGCATTGATATCCCGCTAAAGCTCGTCCATTATACTCTCACAAGCGGGACCAGTGCAAATGCCACGTTTAATTTATGTTCTCACTTACTTAAGTTTGATAGCGCTTTTATCTCATTTCACCCCGGCTAAACTATTGCTCGTCACTAAAAACCTGACGAACGCCGTCCAACGCAACGCTGTCAGTCTATCCTAACAAACATCGTCTAACCTATCTTACTACTCTTATTTTACCTACGAATCTCGCAAATTATCTGTAGCGAAGGATTTGTACTTTTATCTTGATAGAGCTATAGAGATGCCCATTTACGCCTATGTATTTGCACGAATCTTCTAAGATCTGTTTCTCACAGTTTACCGATAATTTAGCCCTTCATAGCTTTACACGCTTCAATTTTTTGTCAGCATATCAGATTTTTTCCGCACTAATACGGGACCCACAGATATAAATTAGGGACCCATAATTTTTTATTTGTTTAATGCAATAGCTATACAGCACACTCGATCAATTTTTTTCAGTAACAGTAGCGTAACCCGCTGTTCTCAAGATGTCATTGTATTTCCTTAGACATCGCACATTCTCTTCAAAATGAGTTTAGAGTTGAGATGTTCAACACTACTCGCTCTTGGCTCGCGAGCCGTGTCCTTGCTACACATCTGGCCCTATTAAGAACGTCGTGCGTCACCAGCAAAGTTAACATGAGTTGGAGTGAAAAAATACGAAAAGGGGTAGATAAGATACCGGTTAAATGATCTTCTTGCGTTTGCTTCGAAACTGACTGAAAATTTGTCAAGAAGAGAAAACAGCACATCTATAGTTGAACTGCCATCCAGCTAAATCAGAGCTGCTCCCAAATTGAATTTTCCCCTATCTAAAAGTGAAAGCGTGACGCTCGTACTAACGCAGGAACTATGTATATAAGGAAAAAACTAAGAAACAAAGGAACGTAGGGAGGAACAAGTACATTATCTATGATATTAATAGCGTTGTTCCTTCCTTCGTTCATTCGTTCGCTCGTTCCTTCGTGTGTTACGCTCTTCAATAATAGATAGGGGGAAATTAAACTTGTAAAATGCTCTGATTTTCGCTAGAAGGAAGTTGAACCACAACTATTTTCTTTCAGCTCGCACTTGAGAAAAATTTCAGTAAGTTTGGAAGCTAAGATATGAAGTTCATTTTGCAAGTCTCATACCTATACCATGGTACCAAATTTCATTTCTTTTAATATTCACGTTGCTGGGGTTGCATACCGATCCAAATACGGGAAAATCCGATTGTAGCCACAATACGGCTCAAACGAAGCTGTTCTCAACTGCTTCATTCTAAACTGCATGTTTCAAGGGCAAGTGCGATGTTTAGAGAAATGATGTAAACCAACAGAAATAGAACTTTCAGCGAAATGGATCAATTTAAAAAAAAAGGGCTGTGTGTTACATTATGTTGCCAAGCTATTGCACATCAACTGTAGAGCAGCCACGGGTCCCTTAGTAGAATTGAAATCATCAAATACGCCATTGAAAATCGAAACGTTAAATTATGAACGTTTAAATAATGTGACGCCGTCCGTGCACCATTCTGTGATCACGTGATAATATCCGGTCACACCTTTTCCTGTGACACCTTGTCTGTCGAGCCCTCAGCTATAAAAGGGTTGACCCGCTTACCGGGGCAGCTCACAGCTCCGTCGTATTCAGCTGANGCAGAACCAAGCTTGTCGTCATTTCTCCCTCCTGTTATCCTAGCACTTTCGTCTGACCTACGGACATCGCCAGCATTCGCGGAACCCCTAGTTAGGGCAGGCTCACACAGTAGCCACGTCAACGCTCTAACAATAATGTTATCTTCAGACGATGAGAAACAAAGGATAGCGAAGGCGTGTAAATATAGAAGAAAAGCAATGAGAGAAGTACCTACCTCCTAGAAGCACGATTGATATACTTGCTTATGCTCTCTTTATATCTCTATCATGATAAACAGGGGCCAAATTTTGCTGGTAAAATATCTGCGAGATTCACCAGTCTACATATGTTGTGCATGTACAGGGTGACTTGGGGCGTGCGCACGCCTACGTAAAAGTTGTATTGCCACGCAATTCTGTATCTGATTGGACATTGCTTTGCCACTAAAAAGAATATCGAGTCGTTTCTGGCAGTTTGTACGTAATAACAAGCAGCAATGGCCAAGCTTGGGAATGTGTACCTCCTTCTTCTGAGTTAGTTTAAAGTTGCAATGACGCATAGTTTTAACGTGACCTTCAAGCGCTATTAATTGTAGTCACGGCAGCGTGACGGCCAAAGCAAAAAGTTAAGTGGCTAAGTAATTATTACGATAGTGTGCCCACGCTATTAGGGATGGACTTGCTACGAGTTGGAACACGGGAGCACTTCACGTTCTTGAAACAGATGTGTTCTGTGCTCATGATAACGGTTGAATCTATAAAGACACATCGATTGCAAAACATATATGTACCATTATGGATTGGAACTCAATAGTAATTCAAAGACAGAGTCTGAAGTGAGCACGTGGCCCTCGCTGTAGTGGAATAGCTGCCGCGGCTCGGAGTTTAAGCAGTTTTTGGAGATAATAATACTAGATAAATCGAAGCTGCATACACAGCAGCGCAAGGGAAAGGATAGGAAGCAACGTTGCCATTTTTCAACATTCGTGTGCAGTGCACTTGTGGTTCGTTAGGATTAAGGAACAGGCGCTCTTTATCGGTAGGTTAGGTTGAGAAGCTGTATTAGATGAACTAAAGTGAGTTATAATAGCGTAGGTTAAGACTGGTTCATTATAAAAAGTGAGAACATTAACTAACCGACCGTGGATTTTCCACGGATCCCGTTAGTTATTATTATTGATAGATAGAAGATTGCTAAAAAAAGCTACCCTCGACACCTACTGTAGGTATACAACCCTTTCCGAAATGTTTCTCAAAAAGTGCTTGATTGAATTTAATCATTTCAGTGCCAAGAAATTGTATTTTTTAGATCTATAGCTTCACACATTATCAACTTTGCCCTAGAATACTGCACAACTGTCTTTGTTGAAAATAGGCTTCAACAATGATTGTTCTAGTAAGTAGATTTGAATATTAGACAAATAGAAATACTTTGGCACAAAATACGAGGGTTGTTTCTTTAAAGTGAGTACCGTTTTGAAATTCCAGCGTGGCGGTGCTGGAATCTGCATTTCGCGCGTGCGCACCGTATATCTGCATCTGTTCGCAATCCACAGGCGTCATTAGGGATTATTCGACCGTGATACTTCTACTTTTTGGTATTTAAAATGACTACGCCGATTAAGAATCTCACAGGCATTGATATACGAGCGGGGATTCGTTTTCTCAACGCTAAAACTCTGGAAGAGGCTGGAATTCATCGCCTACGGACAAAAACATTATAACCGGTGGAATGGTACGGAATTGGATAAGAGGTTTTTCAGTTGGCTGCCGACGTGTTCATGAAAAGAACATTAGACTGAAGACTTCTATGAAGAGCGGATTCAAATTTGGAGAAAGTGATATAATGAGAATGAGGGTTTTAATATTGGCGGGAATTATGAAAAAGTAGATTGAGGTGAATTCTCTCATATATCTATAAAATTTGCATGAAAATGTATGCGTCTGCCGCAGAAGGTCGCCTAAGAGAACGTGGCAATGCAAAATGATCGATTAAATTTAAAAAAAAAACTTACGTTTCGGCAAGTCTTCCCATCATCCGAACAATTGAAAAACTGATCTAAACAGACAAAATTAGATACATCTCACAGAAATAATCTAGTTAAAATAATTTTTATTTGTATGTAAGGAGCCTCTATCCAGTGCACTAACAGCATGAAATCTAAACTGCGAATGACTGGAGTTGCTCGGAGGGTCCATAAGTATATCGTTACCTGTACAGTCAGAGGATTAAGATTAGTTATGAACTGTGAGCAGTGGTACAACCGAGGTTGTAGGAATTAGGTGTGAATGGTATGTAGATGTACAACCGATGTCATAATGTTACTGTTAGGTTTTGTTCTAGATGGATTCTAAAGTTGTGAGTTCAAGTGGGTTGAAAAAGTCTATGACGGAGACATCTTTCTTGCTGATAGGATTGTTATTTAACTCAGCATGGAGACGGGGAGTGGAAGGAGCAGGTTTCGTAAGTAGTAAACCGGTTCTGCTGGATACACCTAAATGTTGATTGATTCAAGCTTTGTAATGTTGTCCAGTGCTACCAATATTAGAAGCCTGGCAGCTTCGGCATTGGAACATGTATATAACACTAAACAGGAGGGGTGTGGAAAGCTCGTCTTTGAATTTAAAGTAGGACCCTATGGCAAAAGAATTTTTGTAGGAAAATTTGATGTTTATATGTGGGTAAGCTTCAGAGAGGAACGTCTTTAGAGTGTTTAGCGTGTTGACAGAGGCTTTGTTGTAATAGGAAAGCTAGTGAAAGAAGTGAATTGTAAAAAAATATAAATTACAAGCAGATTTGCTGATGCAAGTACAGTAAATTCCCTACAGGAATTTTTGCCGTTTGCAAATGTCTTTTAATTCAGTTTTAGATTACTTTCTTACTTGTCCTTCCTGATGGTTTCTGTATATTGATATGAAAGATAAAGAAAACCAACAATGTCTTGCAGTTTCCCTGCCGACGGATTTCTGTGGGGTATCTCATTATTACTCCCCATCAGTGCTGCCTTTGAAGGAACTGTTTCTCAGGGACAAGTTCATTTTCGGCCGTTATCTAGAGAACATTGGTACTAGGCCTTGGTGCAGGCGCGGACGTGCACCCAAGAATTAGAAACCGCTGCATTTTGTGGGGATTGGGCTGGATTTCCATTACTGAACACTTGTTTTCCTATTGATTATTACCAGAGCCTGGCACGATGGCCATCGCCGATCATACGACGGAGATGGTGTGTAGACAATCGCCATCGGAAAAACTACGTTGGAACATCGCAAAAATCCATCGGCGACAGCGATGGTCCAATGGAAATCGTATCAAACAATCGGCGATGGCTATTGTCTCCATCGGCGATGGTGTTACGAGGAAGAAATGGTCCGATGGAATGACTGAACTTGCCATCGGCGATTTCATACGATGGGCATCGTCATCAGCTGTACTTTCGATGCCGATGAAGTAAGGATAAAACCACAGAAAAACAGCCTGACGAGTTTGAAACATTCGTTTTTTTACTAACATTAAAACAGAGAGTAGGTTACAAAGTTTAATTTAACCCTATAAAGGGGGACCCCTAGCGAGGAGTCATAACGGGGGAGGTGAGGTGCAAGCTACCGCAGCCTAATGATTTGCTAATGAATCCATTATTTATAGGTATTTCGAATAAGAAATCAACATGCATACTCTTCAGACATTCATACATGAGTTGAGATATAATTAAAATCACCAATTCAATGGCAAATTATAATAAGAGGAAGAGAACGGTAGGAAGCATACAGCCAAATACATTTTGTACGATAACAGTGGCAGTTTGCTCACCAATGCAGGCAGTGTGCATGTGTTGCGGGAACTGTGGGGCGTCTGCTGTATTACAGGGACTGCACTGTCTACGTACGCAGAACAATCAATAAACTACGACAACAATATTCATACAATGATATACCTAGTATACAACTTGATAATAATACAAGGCACTGCGACTGAACTGATGTAGCCTCATTTAGCTAAGGTGGTCATATTTATTATAAATAATGTGTATAAAGCTTCCTTGTCGCTCAGTTATTATAACCCCGGGGTGCAGTTACATGCAGATGCACAGAATAAGCAGAAGTTGAAACGCACGGAGCTGCCGGCCGCAGGTCTCTCTTTATAGGAACCATTTATCATAAAATCTATGGTACTTTCACTTGTGCATGGTATTTTCACTGAAATCTTAACACAAAATATTAAAAATACCATTTTATGAAAAGTCACAAGTTTCCAGCAACACAACTGAAATTTGAAAGTAATAAAAATGCAAATACACCTCAGGTCACCCTTTGTAGGGTTAATTCATTTCCCAGAACTAACAAAGTAAATTATTTACGAGGGCCTTGCATTTCACAAGAATAATATTACTGGTTTCAAAATAGCACACAGGCTGAGGTTATAAGAGATGCTGCTTTTGTTCGATGTGTGTGGTCTGAGATGTTTGCATTTTTAAAATGTGTTAATGCGATGGTCCATCGCCGATTGTGACGCCCTACGATGACCATCGCCAACGGTTATTTCATGGTAGATCATCGCCGATGAAAATTGGCGATTTTTGGTTCCGATGCCGATGAAGCGATGGTATTGCCATCGATATTACCATCGACTTTTCCATTGTAAATGTAACTCTAGTAACAAGCTTTTCCTTATGTACTATGCGCCTATGTGTACCTAATGGAGCATATTTATGTATTTTATTTATAATGCGAAGTAAGTACTCAAAACCGTCTTGCAAATGGTAGGTTTTGCTCGTGATATCATATTTCGAGCAATGAGACTCTACCCGAAGGCCATATCTCTGTGTTTTTTTTTTTACGTTGATGTCTAACGCAAAAGAACAGAAACAGAACTGCGCCTAAACTACGCTTGCTTTCCTGCTCAATTCCGACTGAGTGACAACCTTTGCCGTAAAATGCTTGCAAGACTAAAAGCTACTTCTTGCATAACCGTGTTATGTTCGTCAACACTTTTGCGGCTTCAAAAGGGGAAGATTTTCCAGTCTGTCTCGCGTCTCGGAGCGCAATCGGGAAATAGGGAACAGATATTCTTTTGAAGGACGCAATTTCTTAGCTCGGCTCTCGGTAGGGACCGTTGCCACTGCTGCTCGAGAGGCTTCGTGTAGCTCTCAAGAGGAAGTCCAAATATCCTGAAGCCGAGGAATTTAATGCAAAAGAAGCCACTGGACTTTTTCCAGCGGAATGGCCCCAGAAATGTAAATGATTGCTCGACAGAAACTCTTTATAAGATGGAGATCGTAATTACTGAAGAAGTGAAGTTCATACGAGCTGTAGTGTCAAAGCATTGCGCTGAAGCGAGTTTGTGACAGAGCAGAAATGCAACGATCTTAACATACTGGCTGCATATGGTAGTGAAAATATGTATATTTTTATATGCCATGGAATAAGTGATGAATGAAATTCCTAAATCGGTGGTTTTTACCCTTTGAAATGTTTACTACAGTATTAGTAATTCCTAGTAATTCGAGTAAATTGATGGACCGGCGGATTGTTAACAGCTGGGAAAGTAAATACTTCTGATCCTTCCGAGAGCGAGGCTGCCTCCTGCCTGCCCTCGCCGCTGTTCCCTTATTTTTGCCACCACTGGATGTGGTGCGAAATACTGCATGTACTGTAATACGCAAAAATTAGTATTAAAACTACTCGCTCGGGCCTCCACGGACAGATAATGAAACCCAAATAAAGTTCTATAAATGCCAAGAAGCCCACGACGCTGCCAAAAAAAGTCCCTCGAAAGACCATCAACAGCTGTCTTGAACGCTTGCAGATCCATACGGCTTAACACGAATCCTGGCGATGACTTGCAGGTCAAAACAAAACAAAGAAGAAAACACAGACTGAATTGTAAACTTCGGCAGCAAATAGTTTCCAATCTAAAGGAGTCGGCATAAGCCGCAGCTCTCAGAGACCTTGAGCGCAAGGCGCTGCAACAGAACAATACAGCCAATATCTCTCGTGTCACACCTTATCAAATAGACACATACAGGTGACACCTCGCCTCTGGGACACATTCACCAGATCACTCGAAGCACAAGGCCTACTAGCCGAGTCGATCAAGCAGACGCAATGACTGGCTGCGGTTGAAGCTCAGACGGGTGAGCAATACTCGAACAAAGGAAATGTATAAAAGCAGTTACAGACTACGTCCCTGTGGCAAAGCACAACAATCACCTGACGCAGAAGATCAATCTTACTCAAAGAACGTAACACGAGACGTCTAATAAGAGCTACAAATGTAAGTTTCTCATAAAAGAGGACACCAAAAATTTTCAGATAGCCAGACTCATAACGCAGAGAGCCATTTATTTTCAGCGGATGATTCTAAAGTAAAAGTATCCGAGACAGACCGACAATCAAAGACTTAGTCTTGCTCGAATTCAACTTCTTTTTGATCCGGGTAGAACACCTTGCTCCAATGCCCCACAAGTACCTATTTAAATACTGAACGATGTCATTACGCATGTTTGGGGTTAGTATCACTGGTATCAAAGTGGAATTGCCAGCATTGTTGATCATCGTGAGCAGCAGCACAGAGAGCAACTCCTCAAGCACGCTACCCTGAGGAATGCCCGAAATTACCTCGAATGAAGCACTCAAACTACCATATAATGACACATTCGGTGTTCGATCAAAACAAAATTAAGATGATTGACTAAATCCTACCACCTACACAAAACGACTCCAACTGTTGTACAATAGACCCATGTGTATGACCCTATCGAACGCCGCACTAGAGTCCACCTGAACAAGGCGTCCTCTAGAACGACCATCTAGGGCCGACTGTAAATAGTGTGATACAAAGGGTCTCTACACAAGCCCTTTCTGTACGTAAAATTACCAGTAGCCAGCAGTCCAGCAACTTCAACGAAGCGACCCAACGTAAATAATGGGACGATAATTGGTGACACTAGGCGACGCTGGACTTTTGGAAATAGGGGTTATATTTCCACTACTCCAACTGCGGGAAAAATTTCCCAACCGAATCAAGCGTCGTAAAATCACTCCAACTTCAGCAGCTAGAAACCCAGCAAGTTTCAAAAAATATTGAGGAAGCATACCAACAGGGTGCAGCCCGCCATATATATACATACTAGTGGACCCGTGCGTGAAGAATTCACGCAATAACTTATACGTTTGCCTAATGCCTCTAGGCCGGTGCGGAATCTCTTCTTCTCTTATTTACTTCTCAATTTCCTTCTTTTCTTCATTGATCCTTTGTCGTGCTGTCATCCTAAGGTCTTCTATATATAGACAGGCAGAAGTAACATCATGAGTAAAACACTGCAACAAACTTAAACAAAATAGCAGCTTATATACAATGTGTTCGCTCGGTAGCAAAGATACCGTTGATACCGTCTTTCCACCTCAAATATCTGTTTCATTTGAGGTGCTCAAATTTTCACCAATGAAGAGA
>LQNS02278127.1:8352317-8364908 GCA_001587735.2 Parhyale hawaiensis | reverse complement strand
TCCTAGAGAAAACTTCGCTACCACCAAGGGAAGCATTCTACTCGACGTTGACCAATGAAGGTATTACTCAGGAACAGTATGCTGAGGCGCAAAAAATGTGGAGTGCAGCGGGATGTGAAACCTTGCGAGATTACGTGCTTCTCTATTTAAAAATTGACGTATTGTTGCTTGCTGAAGTGTTTGAGACGTTCCGCAGAACCATTTGGTGCCAATATAACCTATACCCATCCCATTTCGTTAGTTTACCTAGTTTGAGTATGTCTGCTGCCTTGCTGAAAAACAAGTTCAGGATCGAACTCATTACTGATGAGCATGAGGAGCTAGGAGTAACGGTTCGTACGAACATACGCGGTGGTTTTTGCACACCTGTGATGCCGTATGTTAAACTGAACCATAAGCATTGCGTGGATTATGATGAGACGCAACCTTCAAGTTCCGCTCTTTTTCTTGATTTCAACTCATTGTATTCTCAAGCATTGGTTGAAAAACTACCTTACAGCGATATAACACGTATTGAAAACTTTGCACTGGAGGATTTGAAGAGCACGGACTGCACTGGCGAGTATACGTATCTCGTTGTTGTTGACCCGGAGACTCCCGAACACATTGCTAGAAAAACTGATGATTTCCCTCAAGCAAGATCACATTTTCGAAGATTACATTAACTCCAATGTAGAGCGACGCACAAATGCAAAGAATTCGTTTGAAAAATATGCCTATAAGCTGATGTCGAACGCGATTTATGGAAAGACTCTGTATAATCCAGCGAAAAGAAACGAAAAGATGTTCCTAGCGTCAACTCTGAGATCTTTTTTACAGCATTGTTTTAATCCTACCCTCAAACGCTGCTTTGCTATTGGTCAGGATAAAGTAATGATGGTTGAGCGATATTCAAACATTACAATGAACCACCCTACATACATTGGTTTCTTTGTCTTGGAAAAGGCAAAGCGCATCATGTATGAGTTCTTCTACGAAGTGTTGAAGCCTATGTATGAGAATGTGCGTCTGGCCTATACTGACACGGATTCGCTGTTGCTTGTATTCCCGGGAATTGCTGACATTGAAATGGAGATGAAGAAAAAGGCTGGCTTAGCAAAACATCTTGACTTGTCAAACTATCCGCCGGACCATCAACTCTATGACGAGACTAATATAGGTAAGCTCGGTTGCTTGAAAATGAAACAGGACACGCTTACCCTACAGAAATTATTTGTCTCCAACCGAAAAACTACAGTATCCGCCTCAACACCGACGAGTGTAAATCAGCAGCAAAGGGTGTGACTAGATATGTCCAGAAAAAACTTACACACGAGTTGTACAAAGATTTGCATGAGCATTGCAAGAAACACGTTGAGGAAATGATCGTTATTAGGTCAAATCACTGCAAGCTCGAAACAAAAACCATCAAGAAAGTCTGTCTCGCGAAGCTAGATGTGAAGAGGTTCTATGTTGACGCAGAGACAACACTGGCTTATGGACATCCCGATATTCCGACTGTTGCGGCGAGAACTCCTACTGTGCGGTCGAAAGCAGAACCTAGCAAACGCAAGCGTGACACTGAGGAAGAGAGTGAGGTTGACATGACTGCGAAGAAAAGAAAAGAGGGCGAAAAAATATTTGGTGCTGCGCGCAACTCAATTGTGACAGAATAATGTCACTTTCCTACCTAAACAAACAGCTCGCGAGTTGGTAGTATGTATTTAATTGCGTTTATAAACCAGTAAAACATTGGTGTAAACATGCAATAATTAGTAAAATGCGGTAATTAACACGCTGTGCATATACCTTAGTGAACACTAAGCGATGTTTAAACAATTGATATATGTTAACATAGATGTATGTGAAACATAATTATGTGTAAAACGTATATGTAACCATAATGTTATACATTGCCATAACGTTATATGTTAAACATAGTGTAAACCTAGCGGATGATGATGTACTACTATTTGAAAAAATGCAATCGAGGATATTGTGTTTTTTTATCCATTAAAGAACTGCTGCATAGAAAAAAATATATAGAAATGTATACAAAAATAATGTTTTGAATTGTCTGATATATACCCTTACTGCAAGTCAATTCTATTATGGAGAGAGACGTTGAATTTATATTGAAAATAAATTCAGAGAATCCTAAACGAGGGTGCCCCGGGGGGGAGGACGTGTGCCACCTGAGGGGCGCCGTGAGCCCTACCGAGTACACCGGCTGCAAAAGAAAAGAAGAAAATGATTAAGTGTAATATATATAACATTAACATGATATGAAACATATGGAAACACAGTTCTAGCAATGAAGCAATAAACGGTAAGAATTCATTTTATATGTATTTAAAATGTAGAAGGGTCACGCGTCTATCGCCGTGCAATACATAACACCTGCTGTAGCTGACGCAACATCAGATGTAATATCGTCACCATGGCATACCGAGCATCTACTGGTCGCATCCGAGAGATTAATGAAGGGTTGTCAGCCTAATCCGATATGGAATGTATGACGGTTGGGAGATTTAATAAACACCAATCAAATTTGATAGGCGAATAAACACATAAATCATATGTGACAGGTGTACCAACCGCGAGGGTAACCTAGAAAAAGAGTTATGTACGAAATTATTTATAACAACCTTGCTGAACATTAATTGTAATGGAAAGTCTGATGAGTTTTGTGTAAAATATATCAAAGGTAACAATAGAAGACGCAATTGAAAGTTAATGCATGGTAGTTAGGCGATCTTTTTCACATCAATCAAGTGTAATAGGTAAATAATTACATTAATCACCCGTGACAGGTGTGCCGACCGCGAGGGTAACCGAGGGAAGGGCGGGGTAGGGTAGGGGGAGCGCGTGAGGGTAGCGCGGTGGCCCACCGGCGCGAGGGGAACCTACCCTCAAAAACCGGTGTCTCGCGGCTTTATACACTACTCTGGTACATTCCCAAACCACCACTGAACCAATAAAAAACGTGGAAAAGTAACACACAAGCGAGAAATGAGGAAAACACTAAGACGTGTCAGATGAAACTCAAGGCAACACGGCGCAAGAGAGCAAAAAAAAAAAAAAAGAATTGCCAGCAGGTGCAAGGCTTAATGGCTACAAATCTGATGTGAATCAGCGTGACGTAGCTCTCGTCGTAACACTCGCAAGTTAGGCCACGTGTCAACGTGACTATCGTGAGACCAATAAATAGAATCCTCTCACGAGTAAACTTGTCCAAGGATAGCCTTTGATACCAAGAAACCATTGTCCCTCCATACTCAAAAGGTTAAATTAGTTAAATTAGTAGGAAGTTTAAACCTCAGTTTCCGAGCAGCACGATATCACAGAGGAAAGAGCATGGGACATATAGTATGCCGAGAGAAACTGGGAACCTATGCCCGAAGGTGCTCCCACACAGGATCAACGCGCTTGTGAACAGCAAGTCGGAAATGAAGAGGAAGAATAGATGGAAGCAAGAACAGTAGTAGTAAGAGATGGGAAATAAGCAAAATGGGCACGAAAGACATTCCGAAGGCCTAGCAAACCGCTACGGCAAACCATGGGGTCTCCCTGGGGCACTATGTAACACTAGAATGTCAGTGTGTATGAACCAGACAAGCTAATCTCAAATTAATCTGGATTAGGATTGAATATAAGTAGGTCTTATGGGCATACCACCCACTCCTGGACGAGGCACGACACATATGGATAGTTCATGCACGCACTTTTTTCTCCTGGATATTCCGCCTACAGATAGGATATTGTGAGCAAATTTCATCGCCGTCATTTTTTCTGGTAAGCTAATCCTAGGTTTTTTTTTGTATGGCTCTCATCAAGGACAGCCCACCAGACTCCCTGCAAAAAAATATGAACATTGCTCAACTCCTTCGAGCACTTATTGGCTGGACAGACATATATATACACATATATATTCAAGAAATGTATGTTTATGTAAAGATATAAACTTAAATCTCCAACGAAAATATTATCACCCCTCCCACTTCATCCGCTGATGATGAAAATTTTATGTAAATGTTCCATCACCATTCAAGTGACTATATCGGATTCTGCTTAGCGTGAGAATATGCTATTTCGCTAACATATCTATATCTTGAAAAACCTTCATCTTCCCTAAATGTAACTGCATGACAATAATATACCTACCAAAATAGAGCCCAAATCCAGTTCTACATATACATGTTAATTTAAAAGCTACTTACCACGCATCAAGTTCACAGACAGAGTTTATACTTGCTTTTTATCACTTTAAATAGCTGCAACGGGTGCTCTGGTATTTTCGTCATACATGTATTCCTATCCTTATAATATTATTATAAACATTTTCAACTAATTCCTGACAAAATAACCTTTCATTTGATAGATCATATTTATCATTAGCAGACAAACAGACTAATCTGGAACAATTTGATAGTTGAGCATTTTTTTAAGTTCTCAACACCTTTAGTTTAGTATAAACTAAAATTAACCACAGCCTAATTCAGGTCTCATCCACCTGAAATAGATTCAGAAGGGGTCATAGTAACAATCTGACATGGATGACATAAGCAAACATTCCGTCCCCACTCAAGTGATTTTTAGGCAACTTTTGAGATTTTGCCGTTAGTCCATATTGGTAAACAGTCCAGGAGCGAGCTGCTGGTCGTAAAACGTCCAGCACGCTATTTACACTGAAATGGAAGGGTGTGTCCAGATGCGGACCGCATACACTTTCTTAACTCTGGTGGATTGTTTAGAAAAACCAACGTTGTTTTTTCTTGAACGAGAGTTGATGTATGAAATGCTTCATTGCAAAAAATTAGAATTGGTCCATTTGTTGAAACAAATGAAGAACAATAAGTAGCTATAGAACAACAATAAAAATAAGGTTTTGGAGAAGTTGAAAATAACCGCTAGAAGAAGCAGGTGGACCTTTCTTTTTAATCCTGGACTGGCATGAAAACATTGTAAATTGAATAGTAAACGCAATTAGAAGCATGAGCAACGAATCAACTACCTAGGTATAATCAAAATCCATCTTACATTTCTGAGACGTTAGAAACGCGACAATGCAATGCACAGCATATTGAAGGGCAAAAGTATTTCAGCTCAAGTTCGGTAATGCTGCACTCTTTATGGCTATATTACTTTTTGCTTGTGAGACATGACGTTATTTTCAAGCGGAATTTAGCATTTAACCCAGTGACAGAGTCCTAACACTTTTCGGATCAACTGCGATACACTCAAGTAGCGGTGAAAAAGACGAATGCCATTACACGGAAACCACGGAAATTAGTCCTGTAGTCTGTAGTTTAAAAGCAAACAAAAGTTAGGAAACAATCTGACGAGGGATTTTAAATTGCGGCGTAGGAGGTTGTGGTGAATATAGGTGCTGATGCGATGTGACACTTTATAGAAACATACGCATGCAGACATCCGAAGAAGTCGGCGGCAGGAGGGGGAGGAGCCATACTGAGTGGCTGAGCCTCCGAACAGTTTCGACGTTCCGCCGCCGCTGTAGTCGATCATAAATACCTTACTCCCAAGATTATCTGTAGTCGTCTCCGTCCTCCAGTCCCACCTGTAAATGAGCGCTGAGTACACTGTATTGTCTTCATCTCTCTGTTTCTCACTTCATTGTTGATTGGAAAAATTGAACATTCGAATTAACTGGAAGTCGACTGAGTAATCAGGAGTGAAATGAATTTCAATGCAGCTGAATAGAATGTCGAGTTAGGTTAAGTTATGTGAAGGGAGATGCATCTAAAAGATGCTATTTGAAGTCATAACTATTTAAATGTCATCAATATTGTGTATTTTTATGGAGTTGTATGAAATTATACGGAGTATTACAGAGTTTATGGGGAAATATAGAGAAATATAGAGTTGAATGAAATAAAATAGAGTTTTTAGGAATTTTAAGCACTGCAGTACATTAGACAGAGTTGTGTAGGACACCAAGAGATAACTGGAGTTTTGTGGTGTTACTCAATGCCAATTTATTTAAATAGAGTTCCATGATTTTACACGGAATTATATGGAGATATATGGAACTCAACGGAGTCAATTGAGCTTAAATGGATTGGAACATGATTGAATGGAATAAAACAGAGCTAAAAGGAGATATAAGTAGTGAATGAAGTCATGCGGACATCTACAGAGTCATAGAGTTAAAAACAACTACAACTAGAGCAATCAGATCGAGCGCATATCTCCCCCGAACAAGGCAGGGTTAATGGAAAATTCAAATTGTTCCTGAAATTAGGATTGCTTCTATATCATCAACAAAATTTGGTCATTTGTGCCTCATCCGTAATTTTCTTGAAGATCCGTTCGTAACTGTTTGAGTTATGTCTTTATAAATGTTTGACAAACCCATTAGTCAAACACACGAAGAAACAAACCGATAATCGATAAAAATTTAGTCATTTGTGTCTTTTGACATGTCTAACAATTCCTGCATATTTCATGAAGATGTATTGACAACTTTTTGAGTCATACTTCTAATAAACATTTTGTCAAACATTAGGGAAACACACAAACGAACAAGCCAATCATCTTCAAAATTGTTCATTTTCATCTTTTAGCATGTGAAACATGTCCTAGAAATTTCATGAAGATCAGGTCATAAGTTCTTGAGTTATGTTACTGATAAACATAAAAACAAACAAAGAACCAAAAAAACACAAAAATTTGGTTGTTTACTTCTAGTAATAACCCAAGCAACTCCTGAAAATTTCAGAAAGAATGGCAAATGACTTTGAGTTGTGCTATCCAGAAAGAGGCAGACAAACGTATGAATTGGGGATCGGATCTTCACGAAAAGTTAATCATTTGTTTCTCCTAACACATCTATGAATCTGTGAAATTTAATATCAGCGTTAAGTTTATAATTCAGTATAAGCATCTTTCCCACCTTCCTGAAAGTTAAAAGACTTCTACTAGTAAATTTCTTTAAAACTATTGGCGAATAAAATTTTACTATGTCATAAATCACTATTAAAATTCGATTCATTTCGGCCTATTACGTTAGCCATCTTCAGGTATTAAAACTTTAAACGTCATCTATGGTTATGAAAGAAAAAACCTCTATATTTGTCACAATGAACCTAAAAATAAAGTCTAGAAAATGAAATTTGAAACAATCCTACTATTGCACAATGGTAATTTAGCTCACATAGACAGGTACATTATGAAATCTGCACTGGTAGCTATTGCTGGTTAGGTTAGGTTTCACAGCGAGGTCCTGAGACTGAAGCAAGTGTTCACAAACTGTGATTTCTCCCAAAAGTTTGTCGACAACACATTTGAGAGCGTGCCAAACCAGAGCTTCAGTAAGGAAAACGAGAACAAAGATGATTCTGTGCGGTTTTATGCACAATTTGACTGAATTTCCTCATTCGAAAACGACCGCAAAACTCTCAGAAACATGTAAAGCCTGTTTCCACTACCATTTGCGTTAAGTTAATAGCATTTTGCAAAGTGATGTAAGCAACATAAGTATAATCTTAGCATCATCAAATCTCATTATTCACTTGAGTATCACATGAACGTGCCTCCTGCCGAAACTCTAGTTGATATTCAGCCATGATAACATTATTGTATTAAAAATAGCTAAAACAATTTTTATCAAGGAAGAGAATCCATTCATTAATGTTAAGCACGACCAGGGCTTCAATTTCCTCAAACTGTACAAGAATAGTCTGGAACCTTGCCCCAACAGCTCCACGTATATAAGGCACGCACAAGCGGGCAATCGCCATTTTGTGTGAAAGTGTGGTTCTGTTAGGACGTGTTTGTATTTTCCGTTATCAGTACAAATTTCACTATGTAGCTGCCTATGTGATCAAAATTACCATTGTGCAATAGTAGGCTAGTTGCAAATTTCATTTTGTAAACTTTAGTTTTAGGTTCATTGTTACAAATATAGATATAATTTTGTTTTCTTTTATACTTACAGTTGACATTTAAACTTTTAATACCTAAAGATGGCCAACGTAATGGGTCGAAACGTTATATCGAATTTTAATAGGGTGATTTATGGCATAGTGAAACTTTATTCCCGTATAGTTTTCAAGCAACTGACTTGTAGACGTCTTTTAACCTTCAAGATGGTGAAGAAGGTGCTTAACCTGAATATCTAATAATCCTTGTAAATTTTGTAATGATCCGTTCAACCATTTTTTGAGTTATCTTGGTGACAGACAAACAAACTTAACAAAAACATAACCTCGATGGCGGTAGTAATGAAGTTGTGTGAAATTGAAGTACTACATAAGAGTTGGATGAAATCAAACTCGGTTTACAAATTAAGTTGAGGAACTCACTGATGGGCGGTTCTAGGTAGTTTCGCCGCAAACAGTTTCACCGTAGGCAATTTCGCCGTAAACAGTTTCGCAGTAGACAGCGTCGCCGTAAACAGTTTCGTCTCACGACAGTTTTGCCGTAATGAAAGTTCTGTACGGCGAAAAAAGTAGTTTATACATGAAGCTATTATGCATAGATTGTTTTCCATTTCTAGCTATGGAACTCTTCACATAGATTAATTAATGAAACTGTTGTGGATAAACGTTAAAGTGCGTGCGTTTCCCGCAGTCAGTCGCGTAAGAGAACACAATGAAGCGAATGGTTTGTTCTGAAGTATGGTCAATAAACTGTAAGCTATCGACCACACTTCAGAACATCCGGGACTAAAAACTATATGTCGACGGGTATTTAAAAGAAGTAAATATTAAACCTAGACAAATTGCAAATAATAAAATGTGTCGACTAACATCAAAAGTGAGATCTAACGTTTCGGGAATACGGTACTTCCCATCATCAGAGTATGAAATTTAAACCTGTCAGCTATGAATAAAAGAACATAATATTTTTTCCTTTATTACAATAATAGATGGGGGAGGAATGACAGTGTAGGTCCTATCAGAGGGGACGAAGAAAATAACCAATTAGAGCAGCTCAAGCAGCCATGCTATCGGTTCCTAGGCGGGTGCGGGCCTGTAACGAGTGATGCAGGATTCTTTAACGGGGAGAAACCTATAGTCCCGCGCCGCAGTAAATTTTCATCAGTCTCTTCTTAGAACTTCTCAGCGACACACCATATCTACCTGTATTCCACCCCTTGACTTCGGGGCGGGTCGCTGAGTTTCATCCCCAGCAATTTTGGCCTCAATATGCCAGTGCGACTGCCCGCGGATGCTAGAGGGTTGTCTGAGGCCAGGGGATGACTTCCTTTTATATCGTCTCTGGTATGGATATGTCAAGCTAAACACCCTTCGTCGACCGACGGGCCCGGATCAGAGGCACCGGCTTTCCAAATAACGGAGGACCGTTTATCACGTAAGATGCAGTGCCCACTGCCCAGTAGGCGTCTTGGGAACGTGCTAGCGTTACGGCCTCCAATGTTTACCTGAGACCTATTTCAATTAAATTACGATCCGGCATCACTTTATATACTTTAAATATTTGATTAAACCCATTAAATTATTGTTAATTTTCCATTCTTGCTTGCTTAGTCAACCTATTGTCAATTTACGGCATTAGCCACCTGTAACGTGTTGACTTCTAACGTGCAACTTATTCTAAGCTTAACATAGTTTAGGACACTTTCCCTAACTTAATCCAGTTTAGGATTAATTACAAACATGTAAAACTTAATCCAGTTCAAAAATATCATCTTGAATTCTCATTCACATGTCAAACCTAAACCGGATCGATATTACAGGTTTGAATTCTGCGAACGTATTCCAGCTACATCTCAAACGCAACCGTCTGGTGATTGACGTGCTACTCTAGTCTATAAGCATCTTAAGCTTTATCCCATTCAGTGCTAATCAACTCGATATTGTTAATTTAGCTGCAATCAATTTCCGTCATATAATTAGTCGAGCGTACTTAGAGGGCTTAGTGTCATTCATAACTTCGCTTAGAAGCTTTCTAAAGATAAACGCGTTTAATATTCTCAAATCCCATGCAGTTAGGATAACATGAGTGTTGGGCTCTCCATTCTGCGTTAGTTAATTGTGACTCCGTTTAGAGAAAGTACCATATGTATCACTGATCGCACATCTAACGTGCAAAAACGGTATTAGTGTGTTTCCGCGGGAAGCAAATTAGTCTTAACTTCATATCGTTGCGTAATGAAAATCTATAACAGGGGATTTAGTCGTATTCGCTTAATGCGAATTTTTTGCCATGCTGGCCAGGGCTTCAGCGGTCTAGTCTCTGCTGCCTGAGCAGTTTAACCTGGCAGATCTCGTAGGAATAGCATTGACCGCCGACGGTAGAAGGGTCTTTTTCAACTTACTAGTCATGG
The DNA here is from genome assembly GCA_001587735.2 of Parhyale hawaiensis. NCBI lineage: Eukaryota > Metazoa > Arthropoda > Malacostraca > Amphipoda > Hyalidae > Parhyale > Parhyale hawaiensis. The sequence continues at coordinate 8,354,617 of LQNS02278127.1, read as the reverse complement.
GCAATTTGTTCCGTAACGAGATTTATTTGTCATTTTCGATCTAATTCCTAAGTAACTGCGTTTGCCATCTAATACCTAATTACCGGCGTTTGCCATCTAATTCCTAATTACCTGCGTTTGCCTTCTAATTCCAAATTACCGGCGACTACCATCTAATTCCTAATTACCGGCGTTTGCCATCTAATTCCTAATTAACGGCGTTTGCCATCTAATTCCTAATTACCGGAATTTGCCATCTAATTCCTAATTACCGGCGTTTGCCATCTAATTCCTAATTACCGGTGTTTGCCATTTAATTTCTCATTAAGGGCGTTTGCCTTCTAATTCCTCATTAACGGTGTTTGCCATCTAATTCCTCATTAACGGCGTACGCAATTTACACCACACGTTGACCTAGAAATTGGACTTAAGTATTCTGTTCTCAAAATAACAATTACTTAGTACAGTAACTTATTTTTCTGGTAGAAATTCATGGTTGTGGCGCCAGGCGGGACGTCCCATGGGCTGCGGCGGGGTCCTGTCATCGATCTGGACTTGGAGCTGCGTCCCGTGGCCGTACTGAACCTAGTTAGGACTGATTTGAAACGACTTCGCCGGCACCTACCCGCCTGCTAAAGTTTTAATAAATGAAATTAAACTGTTCGATTCGTTTGCCTGTACAGTGACCATGATTACTTTTTCTGACAGGGGAGTCTAAGACGTGAATGAACAAAGCTACCTGAAGGGGCCGGGCGTCGGTGTCTGTAGTCAGTGCATGTGGGACTAGCTATGGGCTATGTGAAGCAGAACAGCTGAGGTAATAATGTTGAGGCTGGGTTTCGTTCAATGGATGTGAAGTGACTCTAATGTTGTGCACTCGACTGGGTTTGAAAAGCCTATGATGGAGAAGTTTTTGCTGATGGGATGGTTGTTTTGCTTGGCATGTAAGCGGGGAGCTGAATGTGAGGGTTTCGCAAGTGGTAAACCAGTACGACTGGATACACCTAAATGTTGGTCAATACGGGTTTTGAAATGTTGCCCAGTGTAACCGATTTATGAGGCGCTGCAATTGCTCTAGAACTTTTACTTTGTTACTTAGACTTTACTCTGTGGCAACATACATTGTAGTGTGCCTGACTCCTCCATGCCTAATGTCAGTGCCCTATAAACATTTGGTCATCGGATAACAATTATTTTGTAGGATACGTACATCTTACTTTTTTCCTGGGGTGTGTTCTGAGTTCACAACTGCAAATCTTTAGTGTTATTGCGGTTCATTTATACGAACTCAGATTCACCAGTGATTGCACAAGAATAGAAAGAAGTTGACGCCGGTTTCTTTCGTATTTACCCTTACGTATGTATGATCAAAAGGGATGCTAATGGCTTGTGCTTAGAATTGTATGTGGTAAAATTTCACAAGTCGCCGGCCATGAATTAAAATATCTTGAATCATATATCTGGTTCAAGAGGGTCATTTTATCTTGGGATATATGTTACGTAATCTAACCTAAATAAAACGTACTATAGGAGGGACGGTGACGACGCGGAGAACGGCAACACATGGTTTAGCCGTTATATTCCGTAACGCTCGGGAATGTTCACGAAGGAACACGCGTTGACAAGGTCCGAACCAACAACAGTGGTGAAAGGTTTCATGTAGCGCTCTACTAAGTTCGCTTACTAACGTGCACCCCAATATATGGATGCTCATTTCCCTTCTGAAAAAAAAAAAAACAGAAAGTGCGTTGGCAGTAAAAAATGAAACTTGACGTTCTATAGGGACACGACACGTATCAACGAAAAGCCTACGCAAGCATCAAGTCAGTCTTAAAAGAATCAAGAATTCAAATACGAACCGAGTGACAAACTCTCATTTTCTGCCCTTGGTTGCAGTGCTTCTGCATGATTATTGGATGTTCCAAATTTGCTTCTGTACATTGCAACAGTTGTAATTTCAACTACAGCAAAATTATTCCAGTGCTTAATGTATTTAATAGCTCCCTTTACCAACTTTACTGTACCTTTACCAACCTTACTGGCGGGAGACAGATTTCAAAGGTCGATAAGTGCGACGACCTACAGTAGAATCGCACATAATTGGCCGTCTCCCCAACAAGGTCGAGTAATTTAATATTCAGAGCTTTGTAGCTCAGTGTCCTATTGTGATGGCTGCAGCGTCAAGTACTCCCCTGCCTCACGGTAATTTGTCGGATTGCAGAAGCACAGCGTCGGAAGACAATATAGACATGAATCTGGTCGAGAGTGATGAAGAGAATGTACTCAACATAACAGGAAGTCAATCCCTGAAGAGGGAAATG
>LQNS02278127.1:8271251-8284624 GCA_001587735.2 Parhyale hawaiensis | reverse complement strand
AACTTCAACCTTGCAACTTTGTTCTTCTTACTGATTAGCGGTTTCTTTTGAGGCCGACGTGCACGAAGACCAATCTCATTCAGTCGCCGTGATACAGTGAATCTGGAGACGGTTTCGTCGTTAGTATCATTCATTTGCCTAGAAATAGAGAATGGAGGCAGTAGCAAAACGGTCCTTTAATTATGAGTTAAATATACATAACTTTTTTCTTATCCTTCAGATCGTAATAAATTCTTAGCATATTATTAGGTATCCCACTACCTCTTTTGTGTTAAAAGTTCAGCGTTGAACCTTTTACAATTTTCGAGATATTAATTTTTTTTTTATTTTTGTCCCTTAATTATGCTCGCAACTGTAGGTTAGTGGAGAAGGATGTAAACAGCAGGATCACTCTTGTAGTTAATATTCAAATAAGAGGAATACACAATAGGTCTTGAAGTCTAATTCGATCTTAATAGTAGACGTGATCAAGGAGAGTCACTATGCATGTGTGCTCGAAGCGGTAAGTGGAGGTAAGATGTGTGACTGGATGTTTTTCAGTATTTCAGTTTTTCAGTATTGTAGATGAATTTTCTGCTATCTAAATCTTTAACAGAGTGACGGACAGAAGGACCTTAACATTGGAGCAAGCAAGCGAGCAAGCAAGTGGACGCGGGGCAAGCGACCAACAACTGTGTATCTTCTATAATATTAATGTACTTGTTCCTCACTACGTTCGTTCCTTCCTTAGTTAGTACGTCCGTTACGATTTCACAACTGGATAGGAGAAAATTACGGTATTTTCGATGCCATCTCAATTGGGAAAAACCGTAGCCAAGCTTCCTTTTTATTAAGCTGCTATTGCTCGCGGGTCTTAGTTTGATTTGCTGTCAGACATTGAACTTATTTCACACTTCTTACCACAGTGCTTGGTATGCATGATACGGTATGGGGTATCAATGAAGTACGGTGTTTTTATTCTAGTGAATTTCCGCAAGCCCCAGGTGTTTGTAGCTCTCTTCCAGGTCTTCAAACTTCGCCGTACAAAATCATCGTCGTGTTAAACGGCCCGAGCTATACTAACAGTAGCTGCCTGTATCCTGTTTACAAACGTATTATTGAATGAAACCGTGCAAATTAAGTCGCATATTTTCCTACGAAAATACTAATGAAATGCCTGGCTATGTTCAGTTGTTAGTTATTACCTGCCCACTTACAAAGAAATTGGGAGATGAGACAGCAATATTAATGGAAAGTAGCGGAAAAATGGCGAGTAAGAGAGAACCCGTAAAGTTTAACAAAGCCATATAGGTACTGAGAAATTGGTCAGCTGTGTGCGTTAGTATTTACTGCATATTTAACGCATACATCAACAATAAAAAATACCTTATTCTGAGCGCGAATACCTTCGCCAAGCATTGTAACGTTAATGAAAAATTTACGTTGGCCCTGAACCCATTATTTCTTTTTTATCATTACCAAAAGCTGGTCATTTGTGCTTCTTAACGTTAATGACGCTCCCTGTAATTTTCTTGAAGATCCAATGGAAACTTTGGAGTTACAATTGCTAAAACATAAAATCAAACACATATACGAACAAACTGATCTCACCAAAATTTAGCCTGTTTTACCTTCTAACATTTTTAACAAACCCTGTTAATTTAATGAAGATCTGCACACAAGTGTTCAAGTCCTTTTCTGATAGAGGTAGAATCAAGCATCGAGACAAACAAACAAACAAACTGACTGACAGATCAGAAAAAATCGGCCAGTTGCTCTTCCTAATGTTCCCAAAACATGAATGCAAGTTCCATGAAGATTTGTGCAGAAATATTGGAGTCATGTTACCAAGATTTTATACGTCTTCCCGCCTACTGTCTATCTGTTTAAAGCCGGCTTTTGTATCGGACGAACCGCTACCATTGTTCACTGATGGCTTCTTTAAGCCACCGAGAGCGGTAGATGACTCACGTTTTTCAGTACTTCTCGATCAGATGAGAAAATCGCAATCCTGACTGGTGAGCTGCTACGATTGAAAAGTATGTGAATAGAAGGTACGTACATGAAGTGCTTTAGGTTAATCGACAAGCATTGGCTTAAATGAAGAACGTAAAAGTTAGCTGAGGAGCGTTGAGTTAGACCGAGTTGCNGGGCGGATGACAGATAGACAAATTTCGGCCGAAAACATAGCCTGCTTGGCGATGGTAACAAGTGACTACCGAAGAAATTCGGTGGCTCTCGCCATCTACTGAGTGCAAAAAGTCATGAAGAGCTAGAGATGAAAAAATTATGGAGACGTTGAAAGTAAGCGTAGGTTTGATAATGCGTTAGGACTGACCACTCGACGATGCTAACTTTTCATACACTTATCTTCCATGCATGTACTTCACGAAATCCAATTAGCTGTTCGTAACCGAATTTACTTCTTGCATTTTCAATCGACAGGAGCGTTGAGTTAGACCGAGTTGCGTTAGGTTGGAGTGTGAGCTATGAGCGTTAAATTAGATCAGGAACGTTAGTTCGATGAGCAGCGTGGGGTTAGAGGAGGGATGTTAGGTTAGGTGACGAGCGTTAGGGCATATAAGTAGCGTTATGCTGGATGATGAACGTTAGATTAGAAGAATTGTATTAGGTTACATGAGGAGTATTACGTTAGATGAGAAGGGTTAGGGGGTGAGAAGCGTTAGTTTCAATGAGAATCGTGGTGTTAAATAAAGCAGCGTTGGATGAAGAGTGATTTGTTGTAGGAGGTGCGTTGGGTTGGAGGAGGAGCTTTAGGTCGAATAAAGAGCGTTATGATGAATGATGAGCAGGGCTGTGTCATTATGCATTTTGCATAGATGCATATGCAAATGCATATTTGCATATTGCATAAATATTTGTCAATTGCATATGCAATTTCTAAAATACATTACATTAACTCAGAATGCATCTGCACCATTAATATATACATATGTGATTAATGTCCCAACATTCATTTATATACATTGACATATAATATTCATCTTGTTTGACCTCGTGGCCAATTTAATAGAAATGCCCTCAAGACTTTTCTTACCAGATGTAACCTCTATCACAAACTGTGATGAATCCATTACGATAAATGCTATCGTCAACTACGGCTCTGGCCGTTTCTTTGTGAATAACATATACTATATGTAATAGTTAATAATTATAATAATGTTCTCCTTACAACTACTTTATTATGTAAACTGAGACAAATTACGCTCACTACCGGCGCTCGAGTCTACGATTGAACATAGGAATAGTTCGGCGCGAAATAGGCAGTGCGCCACTGAAGCGCTAGTAAAACTTCTACCCACATCTGGTTTGACAAGAAACCCTAGTGCGGTGCAGAAATAACTAAATTAATAGCTACCTATCATTATTATAATTTGTAAATAACAGTGTAATGGAGTTTAATTCCATAGGGTATGTTGAGTTGGTGGCGTTGTGGTCGTACAGTGCACTTGTGAACGACTTGTGAACTTTATGCCGGTTGGGGTGCCACCGGATGTGCTCAGTCGTGGTCTGCTGCCGTCCCTGGTGTCTCTGCATGTCGTGCTGGAGTAAAATTACAATTTCTCCTGTTTTCCAGGCGCTGGCGCTCATTCACTTGAGCAGTATACTCTATTTCGTGTGAAATATTTCAGCAAACATGGCCGCGCCACATATCTTTCTTTTTTGTGGCTGGTTTTTCCTTTTATAATAATTATAAACATATAATATTAAACATAAAAAAACAAGCTGCGAATCTATTATTGTCGGTCATTTTTCTTTAACGAACCACTTTGTTTTGGCGGCTATGTTTAGAAAAGACCGAAGGACGAAGCCATGTTTGATGAAACATTTCCGAAGAACTTTTTGATTAACATGTGTGGAGGCCTTAGCAATTACGCCGAAAGCTGCCAGGACAACTTCTCAAAAAATCCAGAGATACGAACTGGAATTTCAAGATGTTACTGAAATTGATGGTCAATTATTCTGCAAGTACCTATTGCAATATACAGGTAAAGTCATCAGATAGAATTATTAATATTGTTTTAAAGGTCTCATAAACGTAAAAATCTTTATTTTTGCATATAACAGAGTGAAGGTAGCTGAGTTCTGGTGATATTCTTTTTGTATCTATGTCGCATTTTAACAAAGAAATTATTAAGGATCTATCCCGCGAAAATTCAACCCTCCTCAATTCCTCAATGCAGTTGAGAATTTATAGGGAAATTAGTACTAGTACTAGTGATGTACTCTACAGTACATAGTTATAGTCAATAAAGCAGGCGAATGCTAAGTTTCTCCTTTACGTCAAGTTATATGAAGGAATTCGCTTAAAATATGTCTAAAAGAAATTAAATAAATGCATATGTGCATAATAATAAATGCACATTTATATAATAAATGCATATTTGTATAATAACTACATATGTGCATAATAATAAATGCATATTTGTATATTAAATGTATATGTGCATAATAATAAATGCATATTTGCATAATGAATGCATACTTGCATAATAATAAATGCATATGGGCATAATAATAAATGCATAGTTGCATAACATAACTGCATATAATGCATAAGTATAGCTGCATATAATGCATATTTATAATTGCATAATGTCACAGCCCTGATGATGAGTGTTAATTTGGATGAGAAGTGTTAGGTCGGGTGAGGAGCGTTTGATTGGGTGAGGAGAGTTTACTTAAATGGCTTGAGTAGGGAGCGTTGCCAGGACAAAGAGCGTTAGGTTGGCTGATTAGCGACTGTTTAAATGAAGAGTATTATATTTTATAAGGAGCGTTAGATTAAATGATGAGCGTTGGGTTACATAAAAGCGTTAAGTTGACCTAGGTGCGTTCAGTTAGACAGAGCAGTGTTGGGTGGCGAGTGCTGAGATAGATGGAGTGCGTTGGGTAAGGTAAGGTACGTTAAGTTGACTGCAAAGCAATGGCTTAGATGAGGAGTGTTATGTCGGATGAGAAGCTGAAGCTTAGATGATGAGCGGTAGGTGAGGTAAGGAGCGTCAGGTTGGATGAGGAGCGTTACCTTAGAGCAGTGTTACATGACGCATGTTGAATTAGATGGGTGGCGGTATAAGCACCACGGACAAAAAATTAGCCGTTACTACATGAAAGCTTCCTCTGTGCAAGGAGCGATACAAGCAGGAGGTGGATCTGCCTATCATGTTCTGGGGCTGCTTTTATTAGTCAGAAGTCGGCCCTTTGGTGGAAATAACCATCAAACTGAATCAGAAAGGCTACGTTGATTTGTTAAATGACGAAAAATGACATTTGCACAGAATCTGCGTGAGGATCGAACTGCTACTTTGGCAATCTTCCAGGATGATAACTGCCGTATAGATCGGGCTAGATAGGTCATGTATTGGCACGAAAACCATTCTGGCTATGTAAGGTTCGTAGAATGGTCAGCTAAGTTCCCAGACAGACATGAACCCCGTCGAGAATTCATGGGACCATCTTGGACAAGTTAGGTGCCGAGAAGATCATCCACGTACTTTAGCTAATTTAAGGAATTGATTGATGTGAGAGTGGCTCAAAATGGATCAAGTGTAAATTAGAAATCTTGTAGCCTGAGTGCCTTCCAGAATTACTGCTATCAGAAGTGCTCGTGGAGGTCCTACTCCTCATTACATAGTTACAGGTGACTAATTTTTTGTACCGGGGAACTTATTAGAAGAGGTGAGTTACGTTAGATCGTTAGATATGGTGAGTTGCATTAGCTGTGGTGGGTTATGTTAGATGAGGTGCTCCACAAGTTCGCTCAATTAGATGGGATAGTTAGGTTAGAGGATGTGCGGTAGGTTAGATAACAACCGTTACGTTAGATAAAGTTCGTGAGGTTGATGTAAGGTATAGGTCGTACGACCTGTTCTAAGACTCATATGGAGCAATGGATGTTTGACTAGCGTTAGCTTAGATGATACATATTAAGGAAGACTAACGTTGTTGAGCTATGGAGTTCACCACGGTGTAATTAAGCGACTGGCGTAAACATAGAAAGTGTGGGTTCTGTTAGAAGAGCTGCATTAGATTAAAATTTATTGCAGTTGTAACAGCGTACAGGTCTGGTGCACGTACAGGTCTGGTGCAGGTACAGGTCTGGTGCAGGTACAGGTCTGGTGCAGGTACAGGTCTGGTGCAGGTACAGGTCTGGTGCAGGTACAGGTCTGGTGCAGGTACAGGTCTAGTGCAGGTACAGGTCTGGTGCAGGTACAGGTCTGGTACATTTTTACAAGTCAAGACATTCAGCAACCGTGGAATTTCAACGGGTCCCACTAGTTATTATTATTATTATAATAGTGGACCCGTGCGTGAAAAAAAATTCACGCAATAATCGATATGCTGGCTCCCTTCTTTGATTTGCCGTTTCCAAATTTTCGCGCTCACGCTTATTAGCAACTCTTATTTTTCTTCTGCAACCCTTCTGCTTCAAGTCTTTCTTGTCACTGTGCCGCATATGCACTTCTATTGATAGCACGTCTTATTTCTTCAGATTGTAGTAGTCTCGTTCTTTTTTTACGTTCCCTATTCTCTTTCTTAACTAAACGTGCGTCTTCGCCGAAGTTCTCAAATTTCGGCTCTGAACTGAAATATGCACTCTCAGAGAAAAACAGTAAGCTAGAAGAAAATAATAATTGTCTAATGCCCGTGAAATACTAGAAGAAAAAGCTTAATCGTCAAATTTAATAAGAAAGACAGCAAGCTAGAATAAATAATTATTTACTGTCCGTGAAAAAGTATCACCTCTTGAGTGCCCCGTTAATTATCTGCCGAATTTATACGTCGTGACCTGAGAGAAAAAAGTTATAAAATCGGACTCTAGAAACTGCATACCTTTTGGCCCTATTTCAAGAAGTGTTTCAAGCAATCTATTTTGGTACAGCGTGTCAGAAAATGGGCAGATAAAAAAACGTTTAAATAAATGAACAAACAACGAAAGAGATGAATACGAACCAATCCTTATTATATTGTACAGAGTGAATGACTTTGCCATTTATATGTACTGATATTTAGAGTCTGAAGCACAAGAAAGAATGTACGAGAAGCAAGGAAACTTGTGCTTCCTTTTGAAGTCTGCGCGCCTCCCAAAATGATGTTACTGAACACAGTGGCCAGTGTCAGCAACCGGTTTCTTATCTTCCAGTTCATCTGCTGTGGGGGTTCCCCTCGAAGTGATCAACGAAAGGCGCCGCTGCAGCCGTGATATTTTTTGGGGGAGGTACGAATGTATAAAACTAAATAAATAAAAAGATAGTTTTTCCAAAAACAGAGAAGAAAACTCATTTAACTAGAGCAATTGGTGAGAGCGCATACCACCGGCAACCAAGGTAATGTTAACAAAAAATACAACTTGTCCTCAAATTAGGATTTCTTCTTTATCATGATGAAAAATTTTGTCATTTGTGCCTCTTGACAGAAAAACAACTTCTGTAATTTTGTTAAAGATCCGTTCAGTATCGAGTTACGTTCTGACAAGCATTTTGATCAACATCAGTCAAACACGCACTCGACAAACCGATCAGCGCTAAAATTTGATCATGTGTATTTTTACAACTTTTAACAAATCCTGTAAATTTCATGAAAATCCGTTCATAACGTTTTGATTTACAGATAGCGGAGGATTATTCGTCCACCCTCTGCTGTTCAATCTTTTCTAGAATAACTAAAAAATTATTGTTTCTACAGGCCTAAAATTTTCACAGCGTACAAAGTATGTTATTGTAAAATTAAATGCAATTATCAGAACTAAATGTTATTTTTAATTATGAGTCTTGGCAAACGAAACTTGCAAAAGATATTCAGACAAATTTCTTCGTATAGTTGAAAAAATGATACGGTAATTACAGTATTAACTGGAGCACTCTAAGATCGTATACCTCCGCCAAACAGAGCAACGTTAACGAAAATTTCAAATTGGTTCTGAAACGGTGATTTTTTTATTTCATCAGCACCAAAATCTGGTCATTTGAGCCATTTAAGAGTAATAAAAGGTTCTGTAATTTTTTGGAAGATCCGTGCTTGAGTTCATGAGCTACTTTCTGACAAACGTTTGCCAAACACGCCACCGGACAAACCGATCACCACCAAAATTCGGTCATTTGTGTCTTTAAATATTGATAATAATTCTTAGAGATTTAATGAAGATCCGTTCGCCACTATCTGAGTCATGCTTCTGACAAATATTTGGACAATTATTAGTGTCAAACACTCAAACGAACGAATCGATCATCACGAAAATATGATCATATAGGTCTATTTGGATTTCTAACATTTCCTGTAATTTTCACAAAGATCCGTTCACAACTTTTAGAGTTGTTTTATTAATAAACATAATGTGAAACACGGAGACAAACATAGAGCGTCACAAAAATTTGCTCATATTCTCTTCGCAATATGTCTAACAACTCGTTTAATTTTATAAAAATCCGTTCAAAACTTTTGAGTTATAGCATTAAGAAAAAAGAGGCAAAGAAACATACAACGGATGAACGGATCTTCACAAAAAGTTAATCATCTGTTCCTCGTAACATACAGTTAATCTCAAAATTATTAACACCGACTATATTTTTATAAAATATATATTTATTTTACTGGTTCATAACCAATTATATTCAAACAACTGTTAATTGTAAAACTTTTAGGGTTTTTCAAATGACTAAATAATAACAAATTTTTAGAAACAAATGTACTCAATTGTTTGTAAATAATTAACAAAATTAGGAAATTTACAGGGTTCATACATAGCTTAATAATTAACTGCAAAGCCTTTATTAGCAACAAGAGCAGCCAGACCTTCATGGGCTCCTCTACACCGAACGCGGCCCTTCCGCTCCGTCCGAGCGGCGCGTTGGCGCGTCTTCGCCGCATCCGTCGGCGTAAGCGGCGCGTCTGTTTTGCTTCTAGACCGAGAGCGAAACTTCGGACGCCTCAACTATGAGAAATCGGCGTTTTGAGGGCGACTATTGTATTCAGCTATTGCTATTGAGCCCTGACGAAGCTATCGCTTCCGTGCAAGTTGTGTTTGATATGTACACTTTCGATATGAGTTTGATCTTCTTCTGAGCCGGGTTGCGATAAGGTGAATGACCAAGTTATCAATTGTAATGCCAAAAATGGATTTCACTGCCAAATTCCACTGTTTTCAACCCAAATGCCAAACTAGAACTTTTCACTGCCAAATTTATTTTTTACTGCCAAATATGACCAAACTTGGCAGTGAAATATGCCAGCTGGCAGCCCTGGCACAGCACACCAACAGAAACTAATCCAAAAAATCGTGTGAACAGGTGGAAATGAAGCGTCCAAATATTAAATTTTAAACCTCTGCCGGACGCGCCCGACGCGCCGGACAAACGGATCGGAGCAAAACGGACGCCCGCGTCGTGTGTAGACACAAGTGCGCGTTTTACATAGCATTGCATTGAATAGAATTTTTCGGACGCTCGCGCCAAACGGAGGAAAACGCGCCGCCGCGTTCAGGGTAGAGGAGCCCTATGGTAGTTAACTGCAAGGTTCTTACAAACATCTTTACAAATGTAAGCCCATTCCTCTACTGCAACTTGCTCCAAATGTTTAAGGTTTCTGGGTGGCCTCGCATCACATTTTTCTTGACGATCCCCACAAGTATTCAATCGAATTCACATCCAGGCTTTGGCGTGGCCACTCCAGAACACTTACATTGTTGTTAACAAACCATTTTTGCACTGATTTAGCAGAATGTTTTGGATTGTTGTCTTGTTGACGGGCCATATTGGGGCCCAGGTTCACAGTTTCTGCAGACTGCTTCAAGTTTTCACTTAGAATTTTGATGTACTGATCTTGTTTTATGATGTCATTAATTTTCACTAGATTTCCTGTTCCAATGGCTAAGAAACAACCCCCTAACGTCAAACTTTCACTCCCATGCTTAACAGTTGGAACAGCGTTTTGGGTTTGAAAGTTTCACCCTTTTACGCCAAACGAAGGCAACTTAGTGACCAAACAGCTCAAGTTTTGTCTGACCAAAGCAGTGATGACCAGAATAAAGTAAAGTCAACTTGACCGTACCCCCAACTGGGAAACCAGCATACCCTGGTTTGTGCTCCAGATACAGGCCAACAGGCCCCAGAGGAGTATACGGCTGCAGTCGACCAAAGACTGCCTATAGCTGTGGAGCCAGTGGCGGAAGACTCCATGCGACCATCTGCGACCACCAACCCCCCCCCCCCCATTGCAGCCAGCACGCTGCAACATCCTTATGCAGCTGTTCATCGGCAAAAGATAGGCGAACTATGTTGTGCCTATCCTGAAGTAGAGCTGCCTTCCTTTATCTGCAACCTCTGAGGCCTTATCTCTTCTATGTCCTCTGTAACGTTGACTTGGATATTTCGAAGCCGGAGGTACTGAAATTATTACATCCGCCAAGGAGGTAATGTTTTCGTCGTGTTTTTTTTCTGTCTGGCTGTTTGTCTGTCTGTCTTTTTGTCTCTCTGTCTGTCACCAAGATAACTCAAAAACTTATGAACCGATTTGGACGAAATTCATAGGGATTGTTAGGTATGATAGGTAAAGATATGTCCATCCGTTTGTTTGTGTGTTTGTCTGCCTCATTTTTCTCAATGTCATATCTCAAAAAGTGATGGATGGATTTTTATGAAATTAACAAAAGTTCTTAGGTATATAATAAAGAGTAAATAACCAAATTTTGGTAATGATCCGTTTGTTTGTCACTGTTTTTAATTTTATGCTTGTTAGCACAATAACTCAAAAAATTATGAATGGATGTTTATGAAATTTATAGGGGTTGTTAGTAATGTTGAAAGACATAAATAATTAAATTTTGGAAAAGATCAGTTTGTTCGTTCGTATGTTTGACTCATGTTTGTCATAACGTTTGTTAGCAATATAACGCAAAAAGTTATGAACGGATCTTCAAGAAAATTGCACAAGCTTTTATTACTATCAAAAGGCACAAATGATTAGATTTTTAGAGTTTATGCAAAGAAAATTATGGTTTCAGAGCCAACTTAATATTTTTCCTACCGTTGCCTCGCTTGGCGGAGGTATGCGCTCCGCATCAGCAGTGATTCTTGGATTGATATTAACCTCTCGCACTACTTTCTGGCGTCCCTTTTCGAAAGTTTCTGTTTCTTCCTCGTTCTTCACGGTTCTCAACTTTATGAAACTTTCGGTATATCTTCACGATGCTCCCTATAGTGGAAACAGGAACCAAAAACTGCTGGGTATTGCCTTATAACCTTTACCGTCCTTGTGAGCATCAACAATCCTCGTACTCAGGTCCACGCTGAGCTCTTTTCGTTTCGCCATGTTGACTCGAATGTTGCAGGATGAGAAATGTCAAAGTTTGCAAGTGCAACCTCGTAACAGACGTGCGAATATTCCAGAACAATCTAGAAAGACGGTACTATATTGAGGAACTTTGAAAATTATTAAAACAATTATCTTACATATAAATGAAGAAGAAGCTTACCTTTGAGCCGCATATTAGATGACTGGTGTCACGTGCTTCCAGTAAGATTGGGCACCTGCGAAAGGTGAATTCTGTGTTTGGTGACAGTGAGGTTGTCCGCAGATGCTTTTATACTTCCTTATTGCCAGTGTTGGAGCATTGCTCATTGGTCTGGGCTTCTACTGCTGACAGTCACTTGCGTCTGCTGGACCTATTTGTTAGTTTAGCCAGCAGGCTGTGCGCCAAAAATGATCTGGTGAATCTGTCCCATAGGAGAGACGTGGCTGCACTCAGTATATTTTATGAGGTGTACAACAATGAAAGGCATTGATTGTATGCTTCTGTCCCTGCCCTCAAGGTCTCTGGGAGGATTACACGTGCTGCGGTTGACGGGCACTCTTTCACTTTGGAGAGTGTTAGATGAAGAACTCGTCAGTTCAGTCGGTGCTTCTTGCCCTGGTCTGTTATGGTTTGGAATACATTGCCGGCGTCGGCTTTCGGTAGTGTTGGCCTACACGGGTTTAAGTCAGGGGTTAAAGGCTTTTTTATTGGATTTTCTTTAGCAACGTTTCAGGTTTCCCTGTGTTGCAGAAACTTTCGCCAAGGGACGTCAGAAAGTAGTGCGAGAGGTTAATATTAATCTAAAAATCACTTCTAATGCCATATTAAACCAGAGCACTCTGAGAGCGCATACCTCCGCCAAGCGAGGCAACGGTAGGCCTGCGCGTAATCAGGACGCCCTCATTGTCCGGCCACCGGACGCCGCAAATTTGTTTGTATCAGCTGGTTTTGGGTTTGGGGCTCTGGGTAGCCCCTGAATTCTAGGAAATGCCACTCTAAAGGTGGGTGAGACCTCTTTGGTCCAAAGGCATCCCTGAAAGGAGATGAACAGGCTGGTACCATAGCTGGGTACTCAGTCTTCCGTAGTCTGCTCCTCCCTCCCTTGCCTCGGGTAGTACCACCTGATGCTCTTTTCCTTTTCTTTCTCTTCTTCCTCTTTTTGTCCAAAGCCCGTACTGGTGATGGCAGGGTCTGGAGCGCGTGGATAGCTGGCCGCTTTCATTGCTATCACGACTGTCGATTTGCTTTTTTGTAATTTCTTTGATGATTTCCTTGCTTATGGTGTATGTTTATTTATTGTTCTTTGCGTGTCTGATAGCTAGATATCCGGACGTGGAAGAGAACCCCGATCTTCGTGGTTTTGGGTCTCGCTCCTGCCGGATCTTGCGCACTAATGTTCGGGGTTTATATGGTAATTTGGCTGAACTAGCTGTAGCCTCTTCCAATTATGACCTTGTGCTATGTTCGGAGACGCTTGTCTCAAGCCATCGCCATGTTTCTGAGCTGATGATCCTGAAATTTGAAAAGCCAGTGCTGCGGTTGCGAGACTCTTGCCCTGGATTTAGGGGTTTGGCTGCTTATGTTCGAAAGGGTGTTGTTGTGTCCAGGCAGAGTGAATATGAGTGTCCATGCTGCGAGATGATGGTGCTTCGAATCTGTGGCTCATTCAGGAACATTTGTTTACTTTCAGTGTATCTGCTGATGATAAGGTCTTTGATTGTCTCCTGGATGCAACGGCTAGAATTCAGTCGTCGGATAGGCGTTCTACCTTTGCCTTTATGGGTGACTTTCATTGTCACCATGTGGAATGGTTAGGCTCTGGAAGGACTGATTGCCATGGTCATGCCGCCTTCGACTTCGCGAGTGCCTCTGGTTGAGAGCAATTGG
Source organism: Parhyale hawaiensis (assembly GCA_001587735.2). Classification (NCBI taxonomy): domain Eukaryota; kingdom Metazoa; phylum Arthropoda; class Malacostraca; order Amphipoda; family Hyalidae; genus Parhyale; species Parhyale hawaiensis. The sequence goes on along the minus strand of LQNS02278127.1, from coordinate 8,271,447 downwards.
TTGAAGGTCCTACCCATTTGATGGGAGGTGTTCTTGACCTACTGATGACTGATGTTTCTGATCTGGTTGGAGTCTCAGTGGTGTCTCCTATTGGTTCCTCGGACCATGGTGCCCTATCTGCGACGCTGCAGGTTCGTCAGCGGGTCCCCAGAGTCACTGTTAGGCGTGAAATATTTTTGAAGTCCAGAATGAATTG
>LQNS02278127.1:8256052-8269301 GCA_001587735.2 Parhyale hawaiensis | reverse complement strand
TATTCCCGTCCGTTTTTTCCATCGTGTGTGGATGTTTGGAATGGTCTTGATGGCTCTGTCTTTGCTGGTGCGGGTATTGACAGCTTTAAACGATCTGTACACAGAGCTATTCTGTGATCTCGGATCTTATTTTTTTTTTTTCATTCTTTTGTTTTCTTCACCCGCTTTGCTGGATGTGTGAGGGGTTGTTAACCTCATGGAGTTTCTCCGTTCCCACGTCGCCAGTCTGGTGTGATTTAATAATAATAATAATAAAATGCTTCACTTGGGTTGAACTAGTGTCCGTGGCGGCCCGGATTGAAATAGTAATAAAGTGGATGATGAGCAGGGAATGAATAAACTTCAACCTTGTCATTTCCGAAATACTGTTAAATATAAGCTTATATAATTTGTTTTGATAGGTTTGTTACTCACAGGCACATTAATACAATGCAAATATCGTATGGTGCATGAGTAGGAAACAATTATAATGATGTATATGCATAGCCACTAGAAGTTAAGCATAACTTTTTGGGCAAACATGAAAACAAAGCCTTATACAATTGCGATACATATTCTTTAAAACGGTTTTTGAATATTTTATCAGAAATTGGGTCTAATAGAAACAGAGGAACTTTACTGAGAAGCAATGCAATTTGAGAACCTGTTGAGCGTTTTTCAACGTCAACACGCACATTAGGGAGATTGAGAGTGGAACGTCTCATTTCGTAATTTTGTTGGGAATAAGTGGACTGAAATGCTTTTAAAATGCTTCGGGATGACGATTATCAAACACGTATCGAAAAAATTTAAGTAAGGAATAGTTCAAGACATTCTAAAATTGCAACATTTTCAGAGTAGAGTACATATCACTGCATTTCATTAGAGAAATATTGTTAGCGTTACGTTTAACGCGAAGTATTCGCCTCAGTATATTGTTCAATATTACCTCAAGCTTATGAATATGACGTGTGGCTCCACCACAGATGATGATATCCTGGACCAACACTGAGTGAGCTAATGAGTGATAAACCATATTTAGTGATTCACGGTCAACATTGTTAGATATTGCACAGATTATACCAAGAACTCTGCTCAGCTTAGGCCCTACTTCCTCGATGTGGACCTTAAAATTCAGCCGCTCATCCAAAATCAATCCAAGATACCTTATCTGAGGGACCTACTCAAGTTGATTATTGTTAAAGAAAATAGGTGGCAGCTGTGGGTGAGTACATGGAGAGAAAAGCATTAATTTGGTTTCATTTTTTGTGAGCTGTTAATCAATTTTGAGCTAATCATTCGAACAATACATTTATGAAATTTTGTATATCTGCGATAGCAGCCTAAAAATTAGAACTATTGGTGTAAAAAAAAGGCATCGGTCGCGTACAATACACAGTTAATGCCAAGGGTAGTTATATCATTGATAAAAACATTGAAAATACTAGACCTAGTATGCTTCCTTGAGGATCACCTGAGGTAATGGGTTATGTGTGAGATTTGGCGTCATTACAGAGCACATATTGATCCCTGTTAGACAGGTAACTTTTTATCAGTGCATTTGCAGCTTGCCGAATGCCATAATGATCGAGTTTTTTTTTATTTAGTAGAAGAGTTTTATCTACAGTATCGAACGCCTTCCTGAGATCGAGGAAGAGACAGATACCATATGTTTTATCATGGAAGCACTTCAGAAGGTCAGTTACAAAATAAAATATAGCTAACGTGGTATTAGATTTTGTTCGAAAACTAAACTGCTTACTACTTATGTTGTGTGATGAAAGAAAATTTGATAATCTAAAGTGAATAACTTTTTCTAAAATTTTTGTTGCAGATAGACAAGGTAGATATAGGCCTATAATTTGATACATCACTTGAACTGCTGGACGTACAGATAGGAATTACACGGGCATGCTTTAAAATATTAGGGTAAACACCGGTCTCTTAACGCAAGTTGATAATGTAACACAGAGGATTAGCAATGTGATGCATGACATTTAGGAGTAATAATGGTTGGATTTCATCACAGTTATAACGCTTATTACTAAATGATTTGAGAATATTAACTATTTCATGGGGGCAAGTTGGATCGAAAACACAGTGTCAACATAATTTGCGTTAATGGTAAAATTTCCTTTATGCAGGAGGTCGACCTTCAACAAGTGTTCTTGCGACATAAGTAAAATGAGTATTAAGTAAATTGGCAGATTGTTCATCAGGGAGAACATTACCATTTGCATTGAGAGAAATTGACTTAGGTCTAATTTTTCGATCGAACATATCATTCAGGACCTGCCACAACTTGCCAGAATAATTTCACGAGCGTATATTTTTATTTTGATAGTATCATTCTTTGTATTTACGGATTAACTTATTCAATACATTCCTGTATGATGTGTAGGAAACTTCCTCTATTATACCGCGCTCAAGCATCCTGAGCACTCTGAATTTTTTCCGAATAATATGTTTGAGATCACGCGAAAGCAATTTAGGCTTTTTAAATTTGGGCTTGATTTTTATCTTAATTAACGGGAAACACTTGTAATATATTGAGTATATATGCATCTACAGCTCGTGCATGGAAAGATCAGGAGAAGAGTGTTCGTATCCATATGCAAACTTGAGTGTTTAATAAATATTATTTCAAAAATAAAAATTATATGGGTATGAATACTTTCGAGCTTAAGTATACCTAACAATCCCTGTAAGTTTTTTTGTGGAGATCCGCCCATTGCCTTCTGAGTTATCTTAGAGATAGACAAATAGGAAAACGAAAACAGACAGACAAATAGACGAAATCGATGAAAACATAATCTCCTTGGCGGTGGTAATAATTAACTACCTGGAACCTATGGAAATTCCACACAATAAAAACACTGTTCTTCGACGATATCTCCTATCTAAAACTGAAGGAACCAGTGAATTCTACAGGACAAATGCATTCTTCCTCAATTATGATGCCCGCAGACCAGTATCATACATACGAAGAGTCAAAAATGTTTCATGTCAGGCAGTGAATCTTTCACCTACGTAGAGTAAGACCTGCGAGCAATAATAGCTTAAATTTGAACTTGACTTTATTGACTGCTACAACTACAAAGGCCGCCGTCACCATCTCTTGGGGCGTCGATGTAAGGGCCGCGCCTAAGAAGCACTGCCGAGGAGGTAAGACACCGATGGCCGACATTTCGAAGACAGGGTTTGGAGGACGGATCGAATACCACTGTCGGCAAAAGCCAGATTGTGAGCAATTTGGCCGCGGACCAGAGCCTGAAGAACATGCTGTCTACTTAGTAGACTCGGAGACCGCCTAACAGGGAGCACGTATATTTCGCAATGGAGATTGCAATGCTGTGCAGTAGACGCCGCGTTCTGTACGGTTTGAAGCTTGGCTATGGATGAGGTGAGACATTGAGGCGCTACACTGAGGCAGCGTACGTGATGATGGACCTTGTAAGAGTTCTGCATGTTAGGATTAAAGTTTCATTCTGTTGAACCCAGTAGGTGCCGGGTAGCACTTGTGCCAAAAGCTGGGTGCAACACCCCGTGTAGGCGTGCAGCCGAGCGAGTGCATATATACGTTAAGGGGACCGTAGCGAAGAATACACCCAAATCGTAAATTTTGGGTTTTTTGTCTCTTTTCTTGTGTTTTATGAACTCAAACTTGTTGTACATGATGTAAGAGACACTTTCGTATAGAAAATATTCCGAAATCATCAAAGGGGAAAAATATTGACCCTTTTTCAATTTTATTTTTTACGCCCAGCCTTCATTTTTCACTCAATGTGAATGAAATTTGAATCAGATATACTTTTATTGATTGCCAACAATCGTACGGAGTTAGATTTTTGAATTTCGTTTTAGTTCTCAAATTAATATTGATATATATATATATATATATATATTCTTGTCACTTTTGTTTCAAAATCACTTTTCACAATTTTTTAACAAAATTTTTGAAAAAATGAATCGGTACGATTGTTCTAAATTTATTTTCCTTTGATTTAAAAAAAAAAACTCATGACATATGGTGTATTATTCACCGAATGGCGTTCATTTGAAGATCAATAAATTAGATGTGAGATATTCACCGAAATGCAAAAGCTACTAAAAATATACATTGTACGTCAGACTTTCAGTTGTATTGACATTCTTTTGCTTTTTGTCCAGGCACACGATATATGTGTACAAATTGAGATAATTTCATTCAAATCGGCCCTTAAAAAAACCTCAAATTTGAAAACTTTTTATGGGGAAATTCGAGAACGCGACGTTGATTAAAACTTTTTCATTTATGTACCGATTTGAATGAAACTTGGCATACGTATGTAAAACCAAACAAGAATGTGGGTTGCACTAGTGTACTTTTTCCAATTTCCGCCATAGAAAACGAGTTATTCAAAGAAAACGGTGTTTCCCCAAAACCCGTTTTCTTTGAGTAACTCGTTTTCTATGGCAAAAATGGGAAAAACGTATGGGAGTCAAAAGCTCTTCTTTTTTGATTTTACATATGTGCACCAAGTTTCATTGAAATCGAAACAAAAATGAGATAACCAAATTTGAAACCTTTGGCGGGAATTTCTCCATATGAAATTCAAATATACTGCTGGGGGAAATTTTCATTTATGTACTGATTTGAATGAAACTTGGCACACATGTAAAATAAAAAATGAAGTGCTTATGACTCCCAGACTTTTTCGCATTTTCGCTATAGAAACCGAGTTATTAAAAGAAAACGGGTTTTGGCAGTAAACCCGTTTTCTTTGAGTAACTCGTTTTCTATGGCGAAAATCGAAACAAGTACACAAGTACAACCCACATCATTTTCCGATTTTATATGTTTCTGTCAAGTTTCATGGAGATCGGCCGAATAATTAAAAAGTTTTTGTAGTAAAAAATCAAGTGTTACAAAAGACCACCTCCCCCCCCCCGCTCCCCCNCCCCCTATTCAACCCCTTTAGGGTTACACTGGCTGTCTGAAATTTTTCCTCCGAGCATGTCTGATGTATAGCTACCGATTAGTGATGAAAAACGAATTGTGGAAATTTTTAGTGTCAGAATTTCTACGGGCCCCTTAATGGAAGGACTCCCACGCCTTTCTCAAGTTGCCACATACCACCATTCTACAGACCATTCTTTATCGAAATGAGTTTATTTAGCTAAAAAGCATACCATACTAAAAATTATATAGTTACATATTGCTGTCGTAAGTGTCGTCACGATAATTAGAGAGAATGCGATTGGCATTTGATTCTATTACGGAAATATAAAATGATATTATGTAGCCCTGTGGGACTGAACAAACTAACTGGAGTGTGTCACTAGCACAGTAAACTGAAAGGTACTGCAGTCAATAGCCAAAGCACGGAAATGTATCGCGTTTCGAAACTGTTCGTTTCGGGTCACAATCGTTCGATCGTACGCAGAAAGTAGTTGAAAAAAAAGCTGTGGTTTTTAGCACCTTCTGTGGTCGTTTTTGCAATTGTAATAACTGAATGAGAAGTTAATAAGAAACTAAGTTAATATCATTGCTATTTGCTGGCTGAAGGCACAGGATCCTGTGTGGAAACTTCTAGCTCCGTATCAGCAGCTTTACGTGGACAATTCCCAAGAGTAGATATGCAATCGCAGTTACTTTCTGATGTCTTGAAATCCTCGAAGAATTCTTCCCCAGGCACCTTTTCTTCTCCAACTACTACAACAGCATGATATCTACGCGGTGAAGGGCAGTTGCAGACGTTCGGAGGAAGACGCAAAGCGCTGTACTGCGAGCATGCATCTGTTTGTTTAGTCCCACGGGGCTATATAATATCATTTTATATTCCCGCAATAGAATTAAATACCAATCGCATTCTGGTAAATATTCGTCTTGTCCCCCACCCGACTTATAAGATACAAAAGTGATTTCTAGCATGATTAAGGTGTGCTGAAAATGAAAATCACATCCATTTTTTGTGTAAATTAGGCAAACCAGGCCTACGCCTTACCTAACCTGCCCGATATTATGAAAGAGTTTATCCTAACTACCCGACAGTACGACCTAAAGAGAGGCAAATTTGAGTGATTTTTGCCTAACTACCCGATAGTACGGCCTAAGGAGGGTTGAATCTGAAGAGGTTTATGCCTAGCTACCCGACAGTACGGCCTAAAGTGGGGCGAATTTGGCTCTTACGCAAACACATGTAACCTAACCTAAAGAAGCAGTGCGCTCCGATGGGTAAATTAAACACTGAAAAGACGAAAATTTGATAAAATAAAACAGAATTTTCACAAATAAAGACCTATATATTCTCAATCAGTAATTTTCAACTAATCGAAATATATTAATATAATTCTGAAGTTCAAGTGGGGGATAAGACGAATATTAGCCCGCATTCTCTCTAATTATCGTGACGACCATTACGACAGCAATGTATAACCATATAACTTATCGTATTGTGTGCTTTTCACCTAAATAAACTCATCGTTTCGACAAAGAATGTTCTCCGTAATGGCGGTATCTGGCAATTCTAAAGAAGTAGGCGCAGGGATGGGTGACAGAGAGAGCAGGTCGGGGCATCAAGTACATTGTACGTATGCACGCACGCACTCGCTCGTATGCACGGGGTGCTGCACCCAGCTTTTGACACAAACTCTGCCGAGTATACGAAAAAAGTCTCGGTAGGAAAAAACTTCCGGAGGGAAAAGGCCACATGGAAAAAATTCCCGGTAGGAAAAAAGCCCCCGAGTACCACCTTATGTGTATATCTATTACCTTTACTTTGTCGTTTTGAAGCACGTTATAAAATCAAAGCAATGTTATTGACACTGTCGTGTGTTTACGTGTTGAAATATTTATATTTGGGCGTGTTCGATTGGAACGTCGGTGTCGAATAGTCAAGTGCACTTGACTTGACTTTTCAGACCGATTTAAGCATGTGGCAATCGATCGGATTGTAGGAGTTTAGCCGTAAAATATTAACCGAAGCTGTGATATCATTAGTAAAATCTGTCCTACGTTCCTAACATTTAGAAACTAAGTATCATTGGAAGTAAATCTTATGAATTTTTTTATTCACACGCAACAGTGTTGTTCCCTAAAATAGGTTAGAAATATGGCGCAGGCTCTGCTAATTTTTTGCTAGTTATTTATGATATGTCCGACACAACAGTGATGATACTACCTAAACAGAACACAGAACTGGTCTGCGCGAGTGACTGAAATGTTTTTTTTATCATTTTACCAATCCATGGTATGAGTCAGGAAGCAAAGAGTGTGATATGATATAAGAGCAATATACGTCAGCTAGCCCTGAAAAAAGTTTTTTTCTATTCTTTTGTAGCTTTCATAGAAAACGAACCAATATTTTTTAATCGTTGCTTTGGGAGGTTGAAATTGCAAAAAATTTCCCCTTTAATATTAATTCACCGAAAGGGAAAGAAATTGGTATCCATGCTACCACTGTTTTTTTTATATTAGGGTAAAATCAAGCGCATTACGCTTAAAAAAGTCCAAGGACTTCCGGAACAAACTTGACTTGTAAGCCCAAGCCGGTTCCGCCTAAGGCCTTAAACTCAAGTCAAAGTAGCGAAAAGAACAGTCCGAATAGACCTTCCGCTCGATTTAAGATAAGCCACTTGAGTTTATGCCCAAATCGAATACGTCCTTTGTATGATTCGTGTCATGCTCTTAACAAAATAGCTAGGCACTTCTCGCTTCAAACGGTCTTGGTATTGAAACAATAAAAATATTTACAACTTCTCTTGCCGCTGCTATTGAGTCTAACTTTTATAACTTCTCCCTACATCAAAACATATGTTTGCTCTCACTTCACCACGTGTAAATTCAGACGATGATTAACGAAGCACAGGTGAGGCGATGATTTTTCACGAGGCTGTAGACACAATTATTTTTTTTTAGCTTGCTCTCTGCCATTGACGGAACAGATTTTGCCTCAACTGAAAAACTTCAAAGTACTGAAGGTTGAACATTCGGTAAGTATCACACGAGACGAGGAATTTATTCAAACTCAATTATGGTTTGCTGCTTACTAATGTAAGATTTTTGCCGCCCGTCATCTACGGCGGGAGATGAGTGTGCTGCTTAAATGAATTGAAAGAGAGACCATTCACATTTTATGACAATTAGAGCTGACCGTTATGGTGTATGCTTCAGAAGTATAGCATATTAGTAAGATGAATATGTTAAATGAAAATAGATCTTCGAAACTTCCTCGTTTTCAATTTTGACAGCGCGGGTACTTTAGTATTAAAATAAATTAAATTAAACTATTCTAAGCTTACCTACTCTAACCAACCTATTAAAGTAAGCCAGCTTCTAATCGAATCTAACCTAACTTAACACAGCCTATAATGCCTAACCTTACTTAACTTATTCTAACCTACTTTATTCTAATCTAACTGAACCTAGCTGTACCCAACCTTACGGAACCAAACCTAACCTCACCTAACCAAATCTAAATTAACCTCACTTAACCTCGGTTAGGGGCTTTTGTAGCCCACGTTTATACAGTAGGTATGTACTGTAGCAACATATGCTAGGTAAAATTTAGCTGAGCACAATGCATTTTTGTGTACTTGGATGTACCGCACTTCAAAATGACAGAGTTGAACTTTTAAATATATCTTCAAGAGACAGTTAGTGCTTTTTCCTAAAGGCTTTTTTTTTTTTGCTGTCGGTTTTTTCCGGATACCGTTTCTCCGGAAGGAGAGGAGATTCACCCAGAGTAACCGCCGGGTTTATCTGTACTTGGTGGTTATCCGAGTTAAAGAGTGTGGTCTTGGTTTAGGGGATAGAGAAGGCAAGACTGTGCTCTTTGGCCCATTTGGCAACCTCGACCGCTCGGGACAAGATTTCAGAAGCCGCAACTTACACATAGTGCGACTGTGGAGCGATGCTACAATCGTCGGCATAGGAAGTGGCGAGGGCTGTGAAGGTAGGGAAACTGGATGTGAAATGTTTGAATAGCAGAGGGTAAAAGACCGAACCCTGAGGTACGCCACAGTGACTGCGGCGGAATGGTGAGGTATAAGAACCATGGTGGCAGAACGCCGCTCTGACCAGCGTACTACTTTGGGGTTGAGCGTAGAGGATTGAACAAGGTCGAGAAGATTATGACAGACCGTATCAATAGCCTTGGAAAATCAACGACCACTGTGGTGGTTCGCATGGGAGAGCGCTTCTCCTGGTTGATACCCGTAGTAATGGTCTGCGCCAGGGGCAGCAGGGCCGAGGTTGTGGATCTGTGGGGCCTAACACCCTGTTCATGGTCGGCGGCAAGGAGATCCGCGAAGAGCTGAGGCAGGAGAAGTTTGTCTAACAGCATACCACCGAACAGAGATAAATGGTGGGAGATAAATGCCCCACCATTTTTTGGTTTACCAGGTTTAGGCAACGCGGTGATGGCGGCAAGGTGACCTTTTAGAAGGAACATTAGCCCTCTCGGGAAACAAGTTGAAGAGCTGGCAGAAGAATTCCTTTCCTCTTGGACCCAGATTACGGTGGTCGAGTATGGCATAGAGTTCCCACCCCGTACGAGTGCCCGCAGAACATCCTCAACAGAAAAGGGAAGGGTGAACGGTCGAGAGGTGACTCCGGCTAATGAGGCGACATAATTTCTCCGTACGGTGCGACTGACTTTGAACCGATGGAGTGGCGGACTGTTGATAAAAGCGCTGGGCGATTCTATGGTCCGACGGAGGACCGTAAGACGGAAGGGGGATATAAGTGTCCCAATTTAGGATGGCCAACTCGCTCGAACAAATTGCCTCGTGGAGTTAGACACTCCTAGGAGTAATACACGTGTCACCCGATTCACCATTCGTATTTGGAGACCAGGAAGCGTAGTGAGCTTTGAAATCGTCGAACATCGGAGGCCTGGAGGTAATCAAAGAGGAACTGTAAGTTAGATACGAAACCGCACGGCAGGAAGAAGTAGGAAGCAGCAAGATATTATGAATGTGCATATGACTTTCCGTGGAGGCAACCCGTACTCCCTGGACTTCCAGTACACCGTCCGGGACTGAGTCGAAGGTATCGATTGTGACATAAGTCAGGGAGTGGTGCATCAGGATGAAATGACCACGACCACCTACACCCGGTCTATCTCGTCTAACTGCCAAGAAGTGGGCAAACTGGCAAAAATCAGAGCGGGTGAAGAGTTTGATCTCGGTAAGACAGTCGACCGAGATCCGCACCAGTCTAAAAAACTCTTCAACTCTGCACGACAAAGTCGTAATCCATTGCAGTTGAGATGGAGGGTGTAGCCGACTGATGAGACGGAGGAGGGAGGAGCGGGAACAGGATGAACAGGGGATGAGGGTTGAGCCGGGTGAGCAAGCGGAGGTTTGGGACCCGCAAGGGAGACGGGTGCATGACAGGCTGGGCACAGCCAATCGGCAGACCAGCTCGATGGGCGATAAAGGCCCAAGCCCCGCCGATGGACCCCAATGGTCGCAGCTCCGAAATAAGAAAGAGGTGCCCCGTCCCGGAAAATGGGCATCTAGAGTGCTCTGATTCTCTGCAGTTGATCCACATCTACTGCCGGGTGCCTCGGATTCATCGCCAGTTGCTTCCGTTGGCCAGCCGAACTGAGCATACTGCCGAAAACCGGCGATCTATCATCCTCCCCTCCTTCGCCCGTTTCATCTCTTTTATTTCCGGGCGCGCAGTCATGGTTCCGACTTGCCTTGCCCGCCCTTGGCCCCAAATCGGCTGCTTCTTTTCCCTGTCTGCTGGACGTGGACGCTCCTGCAATGTCTCCTTCTGTTTAGAGCTGGCATACGCCCCCAACCCAGGTCCCTCCAACTTTGTAGGATTTTCTGGTAAATAGTTTGTATGTAAATTCTATATGATAGAAATATGTGTGCGTGTGAAGTTAGAATTGATGTTAGCACGCTTGCCATCTATCCATTGGATGCTTCGTCATGGGCATGGTAGGTACAGGTTTATTCGTGGAAACCAAATGCAATGTAGTGCCATCTAGATAAGCTGAGGCGGATGCTTAAAACAGGCTTAACGCTGCGCAAGAAGCCTTCTTACCAGATCAGCCTTCATAACAGTACAGCAAAACTTGCGGCGCTGAGAATTTTATTCTACGATCGAGCCTATTCCACGATCGAAAGTTTGGCGCTTATCAAGTTTAAGTTCCGTATCAAGTGGGCCAGACTATAGTGCAGAGATGTGATAGGATCGATGTGTACTGTTTCTCCCATTTTCGTTTTACCAATGCTCTAATTGCTTTAAATCAGTGGTTCCCAAAGTGGGCGGTAGCGTCCCCTGAGGGGCGTTGGCGAGTTCTGAGGGGGCGGTGAGTCCAAAAGGGGCGGTGAGGCAAAAAGGGGCGGTAGGGGTGCTGTGAGGTAAAAAAGGCTGAGGGCGGCGAGGAAAAAAAAAACGAGGAAGCTACGGAGTACAATTGGGTTTCACATGCACTGAAGTAAGTAAATACAGCATTGCATATGCATGATATTGAATCTGCTCTTACATAGCGAATAAAAGCGTGGCACTGCTATTTAGCCGGGTAGTTAATGTTGTAGAACGTGAAGACACGTTACTTTGATGCTCCTACACAAAACCGGAAAATAATGTGCCAAGTTAACATGCAGCTTAACCGGTAGTACAAAAGACAACTAATTTGCATTGGTACCAGCTTTGCTGAGGTTTATGAAAGCCGCTTGTTAACACTTCTGTATGTGCAATGTTTCGTGTGCGAGACGAACAAGTTTTACTCCAGAATTCGACAAATTAATGCGCGTGCATAACAATTATGTAAGCTGTGCGGCGAGCAAAACATTACATCGAGCTCGCCCAGGGATGTATAGTGCTAGTTTAATCGAATTTTCGAACCGTTTCAAAACTCTTGGCTTTTCTGACAGTATTTGACGTCTGTAAACCAACTGAAATTCGCAGCTGATACCCTACGTCTACTAGCCCACGTGAGATGAGCTTACGTGTAAAAGAGAGCAGATTTAAAATTTACATCTTATAATAACTTTTCATTCAGTAGAGTAAACCCAACAGCTACCATGCAAAATGACGAGTTTATATATAAAAAGAGCCGTTCCAAAAGTAATGCGTCGTATTTTTCATTCGAAATATTGAAGAGCTACAAAGGTGAAAGTGGCACCATTAAAACGAGCGAACGTTTCTGCTTTAGAATTTATTTTTCTATGAAGTCACCACCATTCTTAATGCACTTTTGCCAGCGATGAAAGGAGCCTTCAGCCTTGATGCTCCGGTCATAAAAGTCAGCGTCTGCCGAGGTTAATTTTTGCGCGGTTGCAATTACGCGGTTGTCGGGAAAACGCTGCCCACGTTATGCGTCCTTCCGAGCTCCGAACAAAGGGAAGTCTCACAGCGTCAGATCAGGACTAAACGGTGAGTGGGACTGCACCGTCCAGCCGAACTTTGTCACGCGTTCCGTGGTCTTCAAACTTGCGAGCTCTCTGGGGTTGTAGTGTTGCAAACTGAAGGCTTTCCTTTTGCTGAGCTTTGGTCAAAGTGACGATTTGAGTTGACTGTCGCCTGTAGTTCCAAAATCGAGATGCACTTTGTTATCCGGGGTGGTGGCCTGAATATCATCGTCCGAAGCGCACTTTGTCACTTTCATCTCTGTCGCCCCATTGATATTGAGGATCTCATCTCTTAAAAGTGTGGACATCAACTTCATCGGCTTCGTAAACGTTCACAAAGCGTCGGTGAATCTTGATCGGTTCATAATTTTCTGCATGAAGGGATTCAGTGACGCATTTTTGCTACAAACGCACATCCATGACAAAGATTGCTATCTCAGAGTGTCACACCTTCAATAGCTGCAACAGAGAGATAAAACCTTCAGGTCATAAGGGCATAAGTTCAGTCACCATAATATATAGTGCACTTTGCAATCCCGTGGAATCCCTTCGGTAGGATTAAAAAATCAGAGGCATTGCTTTTGGATCGACCCTCTAGTCCATGCTTGGCTACAGTAGTGCAACAGTTTTTTGGACGCATCAAAATACTGGGTGATGCAAAAAAGCCATTCCATTCAACACATGTAGAAACTAGAGCACTCTGAGAGCGCATACCTCCGCCAAGTGAGCCAACGGTAGCAAAAATTCAAATTGGCTCTGAAACCATAATTTTCCTTGCATAAACTCCAAAATCTGTTCATTTGTGCCTTTTTACATTAATAACATCTTGTTCAATTTTTTTGAAGATCCGTTCATAACTTTTTGAGTTATACTGTTAACAAACGTTATGACAAATATGAGTCAAACATACAAACGA
>LQNS02278127.1:8198168-8211091 GCA_001587735.2 Parhyale hawaiensis | reverse complement strand
TTTCCCCAATCCTCTATATCCTACTAACATAATGGCAATAGCTCAAAGAAGCCGGGGTGTTAGTTCCGGTGTCTCTTTGGGAATGGGCCTCTTGGTTCGTCTACTGCCGCCTATCTAATCTAATCTATTACAAGCAGAGTGGAAGCCTTGGAAAACTAGAGGTCCTCTGGAAATATACTAATAAAATGAAGAAAAACACTATTTATCAGGTAACTGATATTCAAAAAATTATTCATTCGTTATACCTTGTTTATTTACGATATGGACTAGAAAAATTTCTATACATAATCGAATTGCAGAAGCTACCAAAAAATTATCGAAAATGTAATGTCATTTACGATGGAACGAAATTACAGATTGAAAAAGCGAGTCCGTTTGATCGTAATTGCTTATCAAGACTACCAATTAGTTCAAAAGAAAGCAAAAGGTGTTAAAAAAGTTGTTGCAGAATAAGAAATTAAAATTGAAGACTATAAAAAAGCTATAATAATATTATTCGAAAATAAATTTGTCTATCGTAAAATGAATATCATTCAGAGTAAGAATCACACTGTTTATACAACACTGGTAAATAAAGTAGCAATATGTGGGCAAGACGATAAAAGAGTCATATTGAAAGATAAAATTCATATATTAGCATTAGGACACTATAAAATATGCTAAATATATTTGTGGTTGAATTTTTTCGGTAAGCGAGGCAACGGTTTAAACTCCAAAATCTAAACATTCGTACCTTTTGAAGGTAATAACTAACAGCTTGTGTAATTTTCTTGAAGATTCGTTCATACGTTATGACGAACATGAGTCAAACATACAAACGAGTTTACTGGTCTGCACCAAAATTTTATCATTTATGTCTCTTAACATTACTGACAACTCCTATAAATTTCATAAAAAGCCGTTCATAACTTTTTGAGTTATAGCGTAACAAACATAAAATCAAACACAGCAACAAACATACTAATGAACAAACTGCACCAAAATTAATTAATTTGTATCTTTAAACATTACAAACAATTCCTGTAAGTTTCATAAAGATTTACTCAAAACTTTTTGAGTTATAGCGTAACATACATAAAATCAAACACAGCAACAAACATACTAACGAACTAACAGTTCATCTCAAAAATTTAATCATCTGTTCCTCCTAACATATCTAACAATCCCTGTAAATTTCGTCAAAATCCGTCCATAACTTTTTGAATTATCTTGATGTCAGGCAGTATGTATTTTGAAGAAAAAAAAAAACCCCTTCCGCATCATCCTGCACACTTCTCGGGGAAGTGTGGGAGCATCTGCAATCATCTGACTTACTTAGCTGTCTTCAGCCTTAAGTAATCTCAGTTTCCAGACCGAGCCTCAGTCTGTGGCATTTTCTGTCAATATGAGAGCAGTAGTTAGGGTTGTCCTCCTCAGATCAGTATGTCTTTTGTACATAAATCTATGGCCACTCGATTTATGTACAGCCCAAGACAAACTTCTCGTCAGGAATCACGTGGTTAGGTGTTAATGATTCCATTCCAGCCCTTTAAACAATATTTCAGTTAACCAGTCTCGGAATCGAACCCGGCTCCTAAGATCATGGAGTTAAGTCTCTGCGCATGAGACACCAGGCACCAGTAGCAGTTAGTGTTCAGAGTATATTTAAACAGCACTATGAAGTGTACACATCAGAAATCAATCTCTTAAGCTTTAATAATCCCGTAAAACGCCTCTTATATGATACACATCAAGTTGCAATTCTGCTACAAAGGGTTAGTCTTGGTCTATGATATACTTAAACTAAAATTACTATTAACTATGTGAACAAGAGCATAGATCTCAGTCATCCGATAAGTTCTAGAGAATTCAACATACTACGTCAAAGCTTCAGCCCCTCCTCTTTCGATGACGTCAGAATTGCACCATGCTACATTTAGAAGTGAAAATAAGAACTTTTTTCAGTGCCTTTTTACGGAAATTTTTTGGTTTAACTCTCGTAAACAAAGAATAATTTTCATTCAAGTGTTTATATCTTATTGAATAGAATGAAAACTAATATCACGAGAAAAGTTGCATTCAGTTGTAAGTTGTATCCCTGAAAATATTTTCTTTCACACATCGAGTTTTCAATATAGAAAATTTATATTCTCCCTTTCATGCTGAGAGAGACTAAGGTATCTGATGGAGGGGAGTCGTAGATTGACTGAGTTTGACAGAACTATTATCAACTGGCAGATCTTATAGTAGACGGATTAGCAGTAGTATAACAAATTACGGGCTCGAGAAATAATTGTGAGCCGAAGCGAGTATCAATTGTGTTTGAAAGCAAATGTAATTCATCACTCCTGTGCAATTTCATTAGGTGTTTAGCCTTATAGAAGAGGCTCGATTACAGGTAAAATAAAAATTGCTCGCTGAGGCTCACAATTAGTTCTCGAGCCCGTAATTTGTTATACTACTTATGGTATATGTGCTTTGTGCGAAAAGTTGAAGTTTATATGTGGGTAGGCTGCAGAGAGGAACGTCTTCAAAGTGTTTACTGCGCTAACAGAGGCTTTGTTGTAGCATGCAAGTGAGTGAAAGAAGTTCAATTTACGGACAGAGGGTTTGCTAATGCCGGGATCGAGCATTCCATTGGTTTTCCTCTTACCTTGCATTTGCAAAACGAAGTTGACTTTCTCCGAACATTCTTAAAAAAATAACGGTTGCCCGCACCATTTACGGGACCACTACTGCCAATTGTTCTTATATAAACTGTTCGATTCCGGTATTAGCAAAAACTCTGTCCGTAAATTGCACTTCTTTCACTCATTTCCATACTACAACAAAGCCTCTATTAGTGCTATAAACACTTCGAAGACGTTTCTCTCGGAAGCTTAACAACACACAAACTTCAAATTTTCATACAAAAACACGTTTACCATAAGGCCCCTTTATAAATTCAAAAACAAACCTCCCATACTACTTTTGTTGAGTGTTATCTACCGTTACAATTGCCGGGGTTGTAATGCCTCGTACATCCGTAGCACTGGACAATATTTCAAAGCCCGTATGGACCAACATTTAGCTGTGTCTAGCTGAACCGGTTTACCACTAGCAAAACCCTCAAATTCAGCTCCGCCGCATACACGCTGAGCGAAGCAACCCATCAGTAAGAATGGCATATTCATCATAGACTCTTCTAATCCAATCGAACTCATAACATTAGATTCCCTCTGCATCCACAGAACAAGACCAAATCTTAACCTTATGATCTCGGCTGTACCGGTTTGCACGGTTCACACTACACCAGCTAACTATACAGGAAATGACATCAGGGCCGCACTGGCACCAAACTCGCCATTCTGTGCACGTTTATCACAGTGCGTGCGTTCAAGTAAGCCTTCTAGCAGCGCCACAACCACGAGAAGCATTACAATAAGCAGAACTAAACCTAACCTACCTTAACCTTACCTAACGTTACCTTACCTAATGTAACCTAACCTTACCTAACGTAACCTAACCTAACCTTACCTAACGCTACCTACCCTAACCTTACCTAACCTAACCTTAACATTACCTAACCTCACGTTACCTAACCTAACCTAATCTGTCATACAGCGAGCAGCACAGCACTCGAACTTGAACGCCGCCCGCTCGCACAGTGATGCGCGCACACAGAATCGTCTGAAACGTACATAGCGCTTGGCGAGTTTGGCGTCTGTGCATCCGAACCCTCCACCTACCTTGGTTCATTCGCTTATTAGACTTCCCTCTGACAACACATAAGTTCCCCTAACTTTAGTAATAAAGAATTTTTTCTTTTATAGGTGTAGATGGAAATTTTAATTTTCTGAAGATAGGAAACTTACTTCCGAAACGTCGAACTTTATTTCATTCGTCGACATTAGATTAGTAAATAAAATTTGAAATACGTATCTTGCATACCGGTTGCAGTGTGATAGCTCTGCACCATTTGAAGATTTTCGCCCTGAAGAACGCCTTATTGTAGCCATCGCCGAAAGCATGGCGCAACAAAAAGAACTCTGGAGACGTTTACTTAGATGTTTCAAATTTATTAAGTTCGTAGACCGAAGAAAGGAATCTACGCTGCAGCCCTACAAAACTTCTATGATCTTATGCAATAACTGAAAAGCTGCAATGAAGACAACTACGAGAACTGGAACTCTCGAAAATTTCAGAGAACCAAAACATTGTTTTTAATATTTTCTGAGACCCGTGTCGTACAAATGAAACGTAAATATTAAAAAGCACAAAAATTATGAAGCGTGAAAGCTACAACCCGTCAAAATACGTTCCAAGAGAATTAAAAAAAAAAAAACAGTTAACTTGGTTAACATTCTACTCTTTAGAGATGGTAGCAAGAGATCTTTATTTTTCCTAATCTCAAAGTGAAAGCGTAAAGGTCGTAGGCACGGTATGTATGATACGTGTGAAATGAACTTCTTGTCTTTGCTTCGAAACTGACTGAAAATTTCTTCAAGAGCGAGCGCAAGTAGCCAGAGAAAATCAGAGCTTCTTGCAAGTTGAAGCTTTCGCAAATAATGAAAAGCTTAACGCACAGATGCATGGACGTACGTACGGATGGAGCCTCAAATAGAAATATAATATAGATTATTATCACGTAAATGTGTTTGTGATAACCTTTGTTAACTTGAGGTCACTAAATTCTATCCCGACAGAAAACCCACCTTGGCTCTTATAATGTCTCTGAGAAGCTATCGAAGCCTGACTCCGCTAAATTTTCTGTCAATGAAGTATAACTATATGCACCGTAATAACAAAATTGCAGCTACCTTACTTTGAAAAGATCTGTGAAAACAAACTCACCCCCAGTGTCATCTCCGTCACATAACTGTCAAAGCGAACTAAATTCAATCCATATGTGTTGACTTGAGCATATAAAAATTCAAATTGGTTCTGCAACTAGGATTTCCTTTTTATATCACCACCAAAATCTGATCATTTTTGCCTCTTGACAGTCAGAAAAATTTCCGCAATTTTTGTTTACAGATTTGTCCATAACTTTTCAGATAATTTTTGACAAACATAAGTTAAACACACAAAGAGACAAACCGATCATCGCCCAGATTTGGTCAATTGTGCATTCTATACACGTGCACAGACGAGCGACATCTTCGCTGTTTCCGATGGAAAACAATTGTCGGATCGTTAATCTTTGCACAAAATTTCAATGTACACGTAGCGGGAGAAAGGTTCTTGCAATGCCTCAGGGTAAAATTATTACTAGCTACATGAAAAAGCAATAGAAAATATTAACGTCATAAACATTATCGCTCGTTTAACCGCCGTTTTTCAGTGCCTACACAGCATACATGGTATTCAGCGACTGAATGTTATGTACGATCTTGAAGCGTATAAAAGAAAGGTTCACAGTTATAGTCAGCGGTGTAACGGCGACTTCATACGTCCCTCATTGTAACGCGTTCAATCATGAAAATGAATACGAGCTGTGCGTCCACTTTTTCTGTCTCTGTCCACATGTAGAAGTATCCTTCATTCAAATGAAGACGCCGTGCGTTCAATTATGATAATATTTCTTTTAATTTTTGATTGATAAACCGATAGAAGGGAAATCAACAGAGAACGATCAAATCAAAGATGGCGTACGTGTTCTTACATTTGGAATTTGTTGCCGGCATCGGCTTTTGGTCGTATTGGCCTGCAGGCGTTTAAGTCAGCTGTTAATGGTTTTCTGCTGGATTTATTTTAGCAGCGTTTTGGGCTTCGCGGTGTTACAAGATGCTTCATTTGGGTTGTATTACCTGTCCGTGGGAGCTCAAGCGTGAATTTTTAATAATAATAATAATAATAATAATAATAATAATAATTTCGGGTTATCTAATTTTCTTGTGTTAAACGGGAGTACAGTGTTGCTGATCGTTAAAGTGACGATAACAAAGCATTTTTGTCGACTTGTTCATGATTTGAAAACGCTATGGAGGATAAATTCAGTATTTGTTGGTTCTATTTACTGGTCTTGAATAATACAACGTGTTCAAAGGAAGGACAAGCTTCACCCCTCAGTCTCCCGCGTCTCCATCAGTGTGACTCAAAGCGTTACGATGAGGGACGTGAGATCACGGCCTAAGTCTCCGTACAATGACGTTGTCACAGAGGAAAGAACAAGAGACATATTTATAGTGTGTCGATAGAAACTAGGAATCCACGCATGCAGGTGTTCTCACATAGGATCAAAGCGCACGGGATGATAAAATTGGGAAAGAAGAGGAACAACAGAGGAAAGTAACATCAATAGGAGTATGAAATAAATTGGAAGAAAAGTTGGCACCAAAGATGCACGTCGCGAAGGCCAAGCTAATGGCTATAGTAACCTTCATGATCCCCCTGGGGTCGCTGCTCTCCATAACATAGGACGGGCTAACCTAACTAACCCTATTGTCTATCGTATGCCTCTGAGGGACTGAAACTTACGTAATTATTATGTACGATTCTGCTAGCTCCATCGTTGTAACCTAGTTATAAATTCCTTTCGTACTTTTGACATTGTAGATGAAATCACAACCATTTGAAGTAAACCAATTAAAAAAAAAAACGCTGGCATTGCATAACGTAGTAGTGAACAGATAGCGTTGAAACTGGACTGTAAGTTGCTGTGAGCTGTTCAAAAGCGACGAAAACGATTGGCCTAGACCAAGGATTATGAGACAACAGGTTAACCCACGGGGCGGGGCCAAACTGTAGTGCATCATAGAAATGGGCTTGTGACGTCATAAAAATTTAGTACGTTTATCGGTAGCCATTTGCATTGTTTCTTTATTATTTCATTTGGGCCTCCAGAGTGTCCTACATCTCCTACAATCTTTATAGTTGCACGAAGATGATTATCAAAGCATCTATGAACTTTTTTTTAGCTTTCTCATGAATAAATTTTAACATTATTATTTCGGAGCGCGTCTGTAAAATGTTCTCCTAAGCTGTGCCGTCGCGAAAGCATCGTTAACATATCCGCCTCTCCCAATCGTTAAAACTACAGCATTATCGGAAAAATTATGGGTTTAAGGTTTTCCAGTTTGAACAACATCATTCCGCAAGACAGTTTAGGTGTGTAGAATACGGTTAGGTATTTTTTTTTTTGCAAGTTAGTTAACGCAAGTCAGACGCCACCCTACCGTTATACTACTGTAACGAGCCCAGCATATATTTACCGAGCAATTGCAGGGTTTGTACGTGTTATAAATAGATTTTTGCTTTAATATTACTTCGCGGAAGGAAAGTAAATTGTATCTTTGGTCCTTTATTGTTTTTTTTTTTTACAAATCTGGGCCAATTTTCGTAGCAGTGGTTTGAAGTTATTGTGGATAGCAGATCATTGGTAAAAGACGAAAATGAATAGGAAATATTGCGGTATTCACTCACATAAATCGATCTTTAGAATGCCATATTACTCTAAATAAAATTCACCTGATTTTTTTGCATTTTAAAGACGATAAACTTGGTACTAAAAGTGCTTCTGACACATGTGTGCATTTGCCGGTTGAATTCATCTGCTCTTTTACAAGCCTTTTAACCTACGTGCTTTCAAAATTTTATCCTTCAGAGAGCACAAATGTTCGTAGATGCTTTGATACATATTTTTTTGTGCAATTATAGAGATTGTAGGACATGTAGTACTTTCTGAAGGCCCAAATGAAATGATGAAGAAACAATGCAAAATAGCTGCCGATAACCGTACTAAGTTTTCATGGCGTCACAAGCCCATTTTCCATGATGCACTACAGCTTGGCCCCGCCCCGTGGGTTAACCTGTTAGTCTCAAAATCCTTGGGCTTAGACACATTCTGCTAAATTCGCTCTTTGGCAACCTTCCTCCCGAGTCTGACAGTGCATTTGTGGGCGACATATATCAATCAACAATTTTTCAACATTTCCAACATTATTTTTACCAACTCAATGGATATTAGTCTATAACTGTTTCAATTGTGTTCTCACAAACCTAAAAACAGAGACAAACAAATAAATGGACCTACATGTCAACGCAAAAATTTGGTCAATTGCTTGTAGTAATCTTATCAACAATTCCTGTAAATTTTATTAAGATCCGTAAGTAACTTTTTGACTTATACTACCAAGAATAAAAGAGGCAGACAAACAAAGGGTTGAACAGATCTTCACCAAAAGTAAATCATTTGTTCGTACTAAAATACCTCGCAATCCCTGTAAATTTTATAAAGATTTGTCATATTTTTTATAGTTAACATGATTAACAGACAAGGACCGCAAGAACAAAACCAAAACCTCCTTGTTAGAGGTGATATATAATTAAGAAAACAGATGAAACATGTAGGTTATTATATTGAAGATTGATGCGTACCTCAAGAGAGCTGCCTGCGCTTCGTCCAAGTGCTTCAGCATCTTCTACTCTGCTGATGCGAAGCGGTCGTGGCCCGACTGGAGGGGAGAATTTGAGACTTTGCAGTTCAACCTTCGGCCCTAGCGACGTCTCTGCGGCCCCTTCTGTCGAGTAGATGCGAATTACCTCCCTCACCACTGACGGCATACTAGCTCCCTCACCATGACGGCATACTAGCTCCATCACCATGACGGCATACTAGCTCCCTCACCACTGACGGCATACTAGCTCCCTCACCACTGACGGCATACTAACTCCCTCACTACTGACGGCATACTAGCTCCCTCACTACTGACGGCATACTAGCTCCCTCACTACTGACGGCATACTAGCTCCCTCACCACTGACGGCATACTAGCTCCCTCACTACTGACGGCATACTAGCTCCCTCACTACTGACGGCATACTAGCTCCCTCACTACTGACGGCATGCTAACCAGTGATTGGCACTGAAAACTTTCAGTGTATTTAACTACTACGTACATCGGTAAAATGCGATTAAATACGAAATACTAAACACATTTTTTAAATATATTTAAATACTTAATACAAGAAACGTATTCAAGTACTCTGAGTAAATAGATTGCAATTATTTTTAAAGCATCAGAAGGTACCAATTCAGGTATGTTTTTAGTGTTCATGAAATAAATATTGATATACCAGCGCAATATGTGACGCAGATCAGGTAAAAGTCGCAAGTAATACATTGAAAAGCATTAAAAGAACACACAAATCAGAGGTTAGAGCCTCCACTTCGGCACCTGCTATCGCTTCAGTAGAGAATTGAGTTTGCCCGCTTCAGCTTCCTGGTTAGCTTATTGACATTGAAAGGTAAACCACCAGCTTATTAAAACGATTCTTTCGTATTTGTTCAAGAATAGTTTTTAATAAAATCAATGATGAACAGAAACGTATTTTCAAACTTTGGAAAAGAAAAAGTTGTTACGTGAAATTATGCAATGATTCAAACCCACAAAAATACAGTATGCAAGATCGTTCTACCCTCGGATTTGACGTAGATATTTTATTTCCTTCTAACCCTAAAGCATGACAACCTACAGTACCCAGCCATAGCTCTTAATGAAATCTGGTGAACCGCAGCTGTGCGCTCCTGGAGTCAATTAGCATTATCTGCAGAACGAACCAGTGCTTGTGGATTTTTCAGTATGGGTGAATTTACCCTTAACCCTACAAAGGGAGACCTGAGATGTATTGCACCTCACCCTGCAGAAATTTGCATATTGATTGTTTTCAAATTTCAGTTGAGTTATTGGAAACTTATGATTTTTCATAAAATGGCGTTTTGCATGTTTTGTGAAAAAATTTGAGCGAAAATACCTTACATAAGTGAAAATACCATAGATTTTATGATATATGGTCCCTATAAAGGGATACTTGCGCTATAGTGCACTGCACCCTGCATTCTTACGGCCGGCAGCCCCGTACGTGTCAACGTCTGTTTATTCTGTGTATCTGCTAGTAGCTTCATCCCAGGGTTATAATTACTGATGGACAACGAAGCTTTATTCATAATAAATATGACCACCTTAGCTAAATGAGGCTACATCAGTGCAGTCGCTGTCCATTGTATACTGTATCATTGAATGGATATTGCTGTGTACACTTGTAGTACATTGATTGTTCTGCGTACGTAGACAGTACAGTACATGCAATACAGCAGATATCCAACAGTTCCCGCAACTCATGCACATTGCCTGCATTAGTGAGCACACTGCCACTGTCATCGTACTAATGCATATGATTGTATGCTTTGTAGCGTTCTCCAAGAAAAGTTTATTTTATGGTGCTTTATTATAATTTACCATTGAATTGTTGATTCTAATAATATCTCAACTCATGTATGAATGTCTGAAGAGTATGCCCGTTGATTTTTGAAACGAAATGCCAAAAAATAATGAATTTATTATTAAATCATTGAGGTGATGTACATTGTACCTCACCTCTCCCGTTATAACTCTTCACTAGGGGTCTCCCTTTGTAAGGTAGAGCCACCCTCAAACAGACCTACCCTTCACCTCATTAATCAAGCATCGCGCAATAACAGGATGATTCTGCGTTAATGTCAGGCCCGGACTGCGTAGGCTTGAGACTCTTGCCAGCAGGCGAGTTTTTATTAACTTGGCCTGCTAAGGTGCATTCGGTGTCCAGATGCTATTGCGGATGTTGGCCCTAACCATATAGCTAGGGTATTGTCGAGGGTGCAGATCGTCGCATAGGAGCCCACTAGCTATGGTCCCTTTTTGACAAAAAAAAAAAAAAAGATCTTTTTGACCATAATCGCTGGGTTGATCCCTTTAAAATTTCATCGAAATCGTACAGTTACTCTGATTTATGAAAAATAAGTTGAACTCGCAACTCCCTGATCACCCTCTATTAAAATAAGATTTTCTGGCATTTGAGAGAATCTTGAAAATTTCATCGAAATCGGTTAGTAACATTGATTTATGATGAACGATTAAAAATAAAATAAAAGAGTCAAACTTATATGTTGTTGCCTATAATATTTTAAACGAATCCAGGAAATTTCATCGAACTAGGTTTTACAGAAAATAATTGGTTTCTTTGTATCAGTAGCACCCTCCTCACTTACTCTTAGTGAATTTTTCCGTGTTCAAACGTATTACTTGTACTTGAAGCAATTTCTTGGAGTTGAGGGTGGTTTTGCAGATAGTGATGTCATTTGACCTTCTCTGCTGCATCAGTTATCTCGCCATCTTCCCGCGACACAGTATCTCATGACATCACCAAGTCTGAACGGTTTTATGTTTCAATGTTGGGTTGTAAGCTCTCCCATCCACTGGCTACTGGCACGACATCACAACGTCTGACGGATTTTACGTCCCTGTGTTGAGCTCTGAGCTCTCACGGCCACAGGTTGCTGATACATCACAACATCTGAAAGATTTTAGGTCACTATGCTGGACACTAAGCTTTCTCGTCTATAAGTTTTTGATATTACATGACAATGTCTGAACGATGTTACGTCACATCCTTACTCCTGAGCTTAGTCTTAGGATCGTCAGTCCTGGAGAAATCTCTGCTCGGTAGTCGAAAACTTGATTGTCAGTATGTGAAGCAGCCACGTTAACCACTATATTAACCAGTCAACTCGACATCAGAAGTAAAAAACGTCCTTATACACCTCTGTCGGTGGCATGTATTGTCATTTTTCTGAAGCACTTAATACTCACTCATAACTGCCATATTAAAAAAAAAACTTCTAAACCAGAAACACTGTTTGAAGAGGATGTAGCTAACGCTGGCACCATAATTTAATGGAAAAACGATAGTATATTTAACTTAAATTTCTATGTACTTCTGTCCTCCCGATGTCCGCTCAGATGTCTGGGCTGCGGATGGGCCTTTTCAGAAGCCTATGATCAAGCTGGGAAAACCCAACTTGACAAGTAGAGAGTCAGAAACAATAATAACTAGAGCACTCTGAGAGCGCATACCTTCGCCAAGTGAGGCAACGGTAGCAAAAAATTTAAATCGGCTCTGAAACCATAATTTTCTTTGTATAAACTCGAAAAGCTAATCATTTGTGCCTCTTTATATTCATAACAGTTTGTTCAATTTTCTTGAAGATCCGTTTATAACTTTTTGAGTTCTACTGTTAACAAACGTTATGACAAACATGAGTCAAACATACAAACGAACCAACCGATCTGCACCAAAATTTGATCATCTATGTCTTTTAACATTACTAACAACCCCTATAAATTTCATAAAGATCCATTGATTATTTTTTGAGTTTTTGTGCTAACAAGCATAAAATTAAAAACAGTGGCAAACGAACAAACGAACGAACAAAAAAAAAAAAAAACAAACAAACAAACGGAACATTACCAGAATAGGGTCATTCACTCTTTGTTATATACCTAACAACTCATGTTAATTTCATAAAAATCCATTCATAACTTTTTGAGTTATGGCAGTGAGAAAAATGAGGTATTCAAACAAACAAACAAACAAACAAATAGATGGACGTATCTTCACCAAAAGTTAATCATCTGCCCCTCCTAACATACCAAATGATGCCGGTAAATTTCATCCAAATCAGTTCAGAACTTTTTGAGTTATCTTGGTGACAGACAGACAGAGAGACAAACAGACAGACAGAAAGACAGATAGACAAACACGGCGAAAACATGACCTCCTTGGCGGAGGTAATGATCCTTGTGATCTCTGAAGAGCATAGAACTGTCAATGATTTTCTGAACAAACCAGAAACGCCATGATTATTTTCAAAGATAGATGTCTATCATATTTACGTGGAAATGGCTTTCTTATAGGAAATTATTTGCAAGTCAATTCTTAAGTGAAGTAGCAGTATTTGTTGCAGTTTGAACACTGCATGAGCATAAAAATACCGAAATTAGAATTGTGGAAGTCAATATAACAAACAATGACAATAACATTAGTCGGTTTTTCTTTAAATATATGACATCAAAAACTTGATCGCGTATGATTAGTTCTACGTAGAAATCACGGTATGGAGGTCACTAAAAGATGCTCTAAGCAAT
>LQNS02278127.1:8138718-8149346 GCA_001587735.2 Parhyale hawaiensis | reverse complement strand
GTTAACGGTTTTTTGCTGGATTTCCTTT
This sequence comes from Parhyale hawaiensis, assembly GCA_001587735.2. Classification (NCBI taxonomy): domain Eukaryota; kingdom Metazoa; phylum Arthropoda; class Malacostraca; order Amphipoda; family Hyalidae; genus Parhyale; species Parhyale hawaiensis. The sequence goes on along the minus strand of LQNS02278127.1, from coordinate 8,149,318 downwards.
AGCAGCGTTTTGGGCTTCCCGGTGTTGCAAATGCTTCATTTGGGTTGTATTACCTGTCCGTGGGAGCTCAAGCGTGAAGTTTTTAATAATAATAATAATAGTATAGTCGCCTAGACAGGACATCACACAAGGGTAGATTCGCCTTGACAACACATCACACAAGGGTAGAGTCGCCTTGACAACACATCACACAAGGGTAGAGTCGCCTTGACAGCACATCACAACTAAAAAATCACAAGCATTGGTCCGCGAGGCAGATAATTAAGTGCCCGCTGGGCCTAAAGGAGCCCACGGATACACTCAAGCAGAGGTTGTCAGAGCTAGGGTGTCTGAGAGAGAGAGAGAAGACTCAGACATAACTGCGATCATGTGACCGTCCACATTGCTGGACAAGTCAGTGTCCTCGCACTGACTCTGTATTTCACAAAACGCTATCACTGCTATCTCTAACATTGCCAGACACTTCCTGCACTTGGAAGTAAACATTACAATCCGAAACGAGAGTATCGCTCCGTAACCAGACTTTCACAGTACCGTAGGCTATCGTTATGCAGGTTGTTCCAGGAATCTTTGAACAAATTTTAAAATACTGTTCAATGAAATAAGCATACCGGTACGTCACTCTATAGAGGCAAGTCTGAAAGTTTTTCGGTTAACAGTTACGAAGAGCTAAAATTTAGGAAATATTGCTAACTGCACTGGCAGGGAAACGAAAGTCAAATTCAGAATATGTTCATGTTTACGAATACAGTGGTTAAATTAGGTTAGTTACAGTACATGTTCAAAACGACGTCCATCTGCTTCGATGCATGCGTTGAGGCACTGGTGGAAAGTTTACCGAATCGTTGTGACGGTACAGAAGACTCACTAATGCTCGCATAGTCTTCAATAATTTTACTCATAACTTCTTCAGGCTGATCTGATGTTTCGTAGACTAAAGCATTAGGTGCCCCCGAAGGAAGACATCAAAAGATGCCCTGCTAGGAGACCGTGGCGGACAGGAGATCGGTCCGGCACGACCCATCCAACGGTTTGGAAGCCGCTCACCCAATAACTACCTAACTTCGACCCTGAAATGGGCCGGAGCACCATCTTGTTGAAACCACTTTCCTCTGCGAAGCGTCAGAAGACCAATCTTTAGTAACTTTGGCATTGCTTCATCAAGAACCGTCCAAGAAATGCGTCCAGTGATTCTTTCCGGAAGGATACAGTGATGGATCAGATAGTTGTCAATAATACCTGCCTTCACATTTACGGAATACCTAACTTGGTGAGTGCTCTGCAGTGCAGTAGCGAATTACCGTGGCACCAGAAATGCTCATTACGCCTGTTGAATATTCCCTCTCTGAGGCTCTCGCCTGAATGTTACTTCACCTGTGGAAAGTCGTTTGGAAGCAAAATCGGGTTCTTCTTCGTGTAAGAACCACCTGGTAAATTGAGCTCGCCGGATATAATCGTCAACATTTAGGTCCTGTGCACGCTGAATGTGAAATGGATGTTGAAGACTTAGTAACTTCTCTGGTTGCTTTACTCGCGTTCTAATAATGAATAATAAGGCCAACAATACAAAATAATACATAGCTATTATCACTAGACCAATTGTTAAAAACCAAGTAAAAACGGACGTTTCGGGTATTCACCCATCATCAGCGAAGTTTAAGATCATGATTTTATTTTTGAAAATGGAGAACGTAATTTTGAAAAGAAATTCCAAACTATACATGTAAAAGAAAGGAGTAACAAACCTAATTTAGTATAGCTAAGGAAAATGAACTCTGCATATCGTTAAGGGAGGGTTTCAAGCCATGAATAAAGATTGATTCTAATATCTTCAAGTCACTAAAATACGGTGATCCAGAGAGAACTTTGAAATTCTCTAGCCTGACGGGAGCACCACACCTCTCTGGTTTGTTACTCCTTTCTTTTACATGTATAGTTTGGAATTTCTTTTCAAAATTGCGTTCTCCATTTTCAGAAATAAAATCATGATCTTAAACTTCGCTGATGATGGGTGAATACCTGAAACGTCCGTTTTTACTTGGTTTTTAACAATTTGTCTAGTGATAATAGCTATGTATTATTTTGTGTTGTTGGCCTTATTATTCATTATGTTGAAGATTGTCATGGAGCCCACGCCACACCGCCATGCAGTTTGCATGGAGAACATTTGCTGCAGGCTCACGTGTTCTTGTCCTTGGAGCGTAATAAAAATGTTGCCGAATAGCGTCCTCCATCTGCCCGTCTCTCACTGTTCGAGGGCGGCCTGCGTCAGGTCTTGCAAAGAAGGATGTTCTGGTTCTGCGCAGTCTCCTAGGCACGGCTGCGAATGTTTGATCTGGTGGCACAAGTCTAGTGGAACATTTTTTCTCGGTACATTCCGGCTGCTCTCGTAGAATTAGAGTTCGCCATACTGTAAGTTAAGTGCATTTATGAGAGTTAACTACTGGATAGAAGATCTATTGTGTGTCTGCACGTAGATATGCTACAGATCGACTGCTCATTGTATACAAACTCCCAAATGTAACTTTAACTTTGCTGTAATGTGAAGGTGTCCGCCAGCGCACTAAATCGATTTTCTTAATAGTAACTCGTCGTAACTATTAAACGAAACACTTTCGGACACGCCTCAATAGTTTAATATATGCTTCTATCATTGTAAGGAATTGTGAATGTGAAGTTCAAAAAATCCTTTCATAACTTTTTGAGTTATTTTGTTAACAAACAACATCAAACACATTAGCAGACAAACTAACGCACATATCACCAAAAAAACTTGATCATTTACTTTTCGTAATAACCTAACAAATGATATCTAGTGATTTGGTGATCCGTAATATAAATAAGAAAAATGGACACTTCTATCAATTATCTAAAATTCAAACGGAAATACTACCAGTTATCTAAAAATAAAGAATAAAAGACTAAGAACAATGATATACAGCTAGGAACCTATCTGTTCATAATATACAGAGGATGGGCACTGCTTATGTGGTTTAAAACTGGCTTGAATTGCGAAATATACATTGATTTTAAAGTTCAAGAGGGTCAGTTGAAAATGCTAAAACAGTAATGTCATTAAGAGACACTGGCACCCAGCACTGCTCTGCATGAGCTCTCCAGTTCCAATGGGATGTGCAACAGGGCATGGGCAACCCCCAACATCATATCCAGAGATGGGCATGTAACTAGTTACTGTAACGGCTTAAGTAACGGGCGTTGCTTTTTGTAACGAGTAACGGTATCGCCTTAGCAATTTTTGAAACGTAACGAGTAACGGTAACGCCCGGGTACATTTTATTAAAAGTAACGGGAATTGCCGTTACTCGTTCCTCGTTACATTTTCAGAATTTGGGAAAAATACGAGAGATGAGCTGTAGGCAAAGACAAAGTTATATTACAGGAGGGGTATAATGATGCTTAAAAAATACTCAAATTTCTGCAATTAAAGTATGACCATACTTTTCGGATGCACATATATTTTAATATTAAGAAAGTAATTTTTTTATTCTAAAAATTAGCTTCGAAATTTTGTTCACAGAGACGCGAATGAAGTCCACGTTCATATAGGTAACTAAGGCTATAAAAGCAATCTTCTGCACGACTCGTTTCAGTGATAGGTACATCAGTTAAATAGTAGGAAAGGACGAACGTAAAATTATACATTTTACTGGGTTTCTGCACGAGCGCAAAATGGACGCCACGCGTTCCCCAAAATATATTTGGAAGATTATAGCTATATTTTTTGCGAAATTTTTCATAAAATTAAAGTAGCTACCGATTATTCCAGATCATTCCAGTTTCATCAAGTCTCTAGCGAACGCCTAAATAAAAATGTAATGATTCTCTCCTTTTGTCGATCACGACTGGAAATAGGAATATAGATCACAATAAAAATATGTAACACGCTGGTTGCTATAATGCCGTAGCTATACCCAAATGTTTTATGAATGCATTGATTTCCATGACTTTCCGTAAGAAATTATTCTACTTGATGGTATAAGATATGGAATTGATTTTAAGACAATTATTGGGCTCTATTCGAAGTAGAATTTATTATTGGCATTGTCATAGCCTCAGTGCACTAAACTGCTCTAATTTGCAATGAAAAGTAGGTCGCTTATTTTCTCGAACATTTATCATTAAATTTTTAGCGTTACTACCGTTGACTCACCTATATCAACAATTTGCCGCCATCTCTTTCAATTACGTCTCACTAAACAATTTTATGCAAAGCTGGAGGCCTCTGAGAGCGCATACTTCCGCTAAGCAAGGTAATGTTAAAGAAAAGTTCAAATTTTTATTGACAATAAGAATTTTGATCATCACAAAAATTCGGTTATTTGTGCCTCTTGACTGTAATAACAGTTTCCGTAATTTTCTGAAAGATTCGTCCGTAACTTTTGAGTTACGTTATAACAAATACTATGACAAACTTTAGTCAAACACACAAACGGACAGAGCAGTCATCCCCAAATCTTAGTCATTGGGACATTTCAACATTTCTAACTACTAATGCAAATTTTATTAAAACCTATTCATAACATTTTGAATTATGTTTCTGATCAATATAAAATCAAACACAGGAACAAATGGACAAACAGATAACCAATAAAATGCGATCATCTATTCATCACAACATATCTAATAATTCGTACAAATTGCATAAAATCCCTCCGTAAATTTTTGAGCTATATTTCCAAGAAAAAAAGGCAGGCCAATAAGCAAATCAACAAACAGTAGAACGGATCACAAAGTTCAATTAATAATTTGTTCCCATACTATCCTTAACAATCCAAGTAAATTTCGTAAGGATCCGTCATTAAATTTTTGAGTCACTTTGGTGACGGATAGAAGAACAAACTCCACAAAACATAACCTCTTCGGTGAAGGTAATCATTTGGTAACCTGGCTGAATGATCAGTGGTCACGAAATGGTCATCAATACCAGTATGTCAACGGTAGAATTTCGGTTGAAGTTCATGGCAGTTATTATCTCTGCCGAGTTTGTCTGCTTGTCGAGTTTTCCGAGTTTGTCTTCTTGTCTAACTGGTTTGTCTGCTTGTTGGTTTATCACCAAAATAACTTAAAAGTTGTGGATGGATTTTTGCGAAATTTACAGGGTTTGTTACGCAAGTTAGGAAGAATAGAAGATCTTTAGCTAAGATTCGTTCAACCGTTTGTTCGTTTGTTGCTTGCCTCTTTTTCGTGTAGTGGCATAACTCTAACATAACTCAAGAAATTATGGACTGATCTTTATGAAATTCGCAGGAATTGTTAGAAATATGAGAAGACACAGATAGTAAAATTTTGGTGATTATCAGTTAATCCTCTGCTGGTCCGACTAACGTTTGTAAGAACATAACTCAAAAAGATACACACGGATCTTCAAGAAAAATACAGAATCTGTTAATACTGTCATGAAGCCAAAGTGACCAAACTTTACTGATGATAAATAAGTCTCAATTTAGGTTTTCGTTTACGCTGCCTTGCTTAAGGGGAGCTATGCACTCTCAGGGTGCTCTACGTAGTTTAGAATGCAGGTTATGAATACACAGCATTGAACTGCTAACTATTTGATGCTGAAACTCAAGGCTAGCTAAAATCTTGGCTATGGCCAATAAATCAGAGATAGTCAGTTCGCTCAAAAGACCTGATGGTGAAATCACCAATGACCTAAGAGACAAGGCCACGATCCTGAACGACTATTTCACCTCTGTATTTACTGTTGAAAATGTTGCGGATATCCCTGAACTTGCACCGATGCAAGTTGCTCCCATACACACATGTGTTTTCACGGAGATTGAGATCCTTCAAGTTCTAACCCACCTAAATATGTACAAATCCACTGGCGCAGATAATCTTACTCCCCATGTACTACGGAAAATGGCTCCAGTCATCGTGAAGCCACTGCTCGAAATATTTAATCGGTCTCTAGGAACAGAAGAAGCTCCGCCGGATTGGAAACTAGCTAATGTGATACCGATTCATAAGAAGGGGGATAAGAAAAGCTCCAGCAACTATCGACCAATCACTCTTACATCGGTCGTCATTAAAACTATCGAACGCCTCTTGAAAAAGCGCATCACTGATCACCTGAGGATGCATCAGCTCATATCCGACCCTCAGCATGGCTTTCGTAATGGCAAAAGCTGCTTAACAAACCTACTGGACTTTTTCTCAAAAGTTACAGATATCAAAGATGAACAAAAAGGTGTAGACCTTGTGTATCTAGACTTCCAAATGGCTTTTGACAAAGTCCCCCATCAACGGCTAATGATAAAATTGGGAGCCCATGGCATTCAGGGAGACTATTTCCGACCGCCACGGTAGCTGCATGCTTCCGTTCTCAGCTCTAACACCTTGTATCGCTCGTTTGATGCCCAGTAAGGCACACGAGCTCTTTGCATATCTTGGTGTGCTGACTCGGCAGTTGTGTGTGTGCATGCACGGCGCCGTGGCGGAACTGCCTTCCTCAGAGATGAGGGGGGTGGGGGGTCTCGAGTCATTTGTTCCTTCCGTCAAATTGGCGCCATAGTTCGTGACCCGAGGACGACTGCGACTACACTTGCTCATCTGGGGCCAGTGGGCCTATACCCGCAGCGCAAACCAGTGCATGTGGGTTTCCCAGGTGAGGGTGTGGTCTAAGTTGACTTTACCTTTACTTAATCAAGGCATGGCTTACGGGTCGGCAACAGCGAGTGAAGCTTGAAAGAGATACGAGCGCCTGGACGCAGGTATCATCAGGGGTTCCACAAGGTCGCGTGCTTTGCTCGCTTGTTCTCAATTTACATCAATGATCTCGATCTTAACATCCGTAGTAAAATTAGTAAATTTGCGGATGATACGAAACTATGTCATCCTGCCACCAAAAGAGCCGAGCTCCAACAAGACCTTGACCACCTCATGGAATGGAGCACAACGTGGCAGATGAACTTTAATGTAGACAAATGCTCAGTAATGTAAATAGGGCTGATGAATCCTTCAACACCATTGAAAATGAACGGGACGGTATTGGCTGCTGTCACCCAACAACGTGACTTGAGACTCACTATTACAGACAAACTACAACACAGTCAGCAAGTTGAGATGAGTGTGAAAATGGCAAGCATAGTACTTGGATTCATCACCAGAAATTTTGAATACAAGTCCAAGGACATCATCGTTCCCTTCTACAAAGCATTAGTACGGCCACACTTAGAATTTTCTGTTCAATTCTGGTCGCCACATCTGTGCAAGGATATCGATAAATGGAAAGAGTCCAACGTAGAATAACGAAATTGATACCTCAGCTGCGAAACAAGCCGTATGAATGTCGCCTAAAGGAACTGAGTCTGATCTCTCTCGAGCAAAGGCGACTCAGGGGGCAATTAATAGAAACATTCAAATATTTGAATGGCTTCAACGACGTACCTACAACGGGACTTTTTGAACGAGACCTTAACGATCGCTTGCCAAACAATGGTCAAATACTCTAGCAAAAAGCTCGAAGAACGACCTTAAGTCAGCAGTTCTTTCGTAATTCATTGTCATCATTTGAAATAGACTCCCTTCTGATGTTGTTAGCGCGGAGTCAGTCAACGCGTTTAAAAAATCGTCTTGACATACATTGGGAGAGACATCCTCCACAGCTAAAAACTCCTCCTCCAGGAGTCGCAAACTCTTTACGGCCAAAGCTTTCGAGGGCACCTAAATCCGTCTTTTCTCTCTCCCTCTCCAACTACACAGTTTGACATCTCCAAGCTCCGCATATCAACGGCTCTTGATTGTGATTGCGTGCATTCATGGTCGTCTCTTTGGCAGCGATTCTTCCCCCGTTTTTTCTCTTTTCTCCAGTTCTCTATATCCTACTAACATAATGGCAATTGCTGGGGCGTAAGTTCCGGTGTCCTTTTAGGAATAGGCCTATCTAATCTAATCTAATCTAATCTAAAAAAACTTCAGTCATTAATTTACTCAACTAATGGACTGCAACATGACTCTTGATTTTCATTTATTTTAAGACTAAGTCAGTAAGTTGTATTTGTTGACGAAGTTTCAATATTATTTCGCATGTTTCACTGAGAAATATTTTTCATAGCAAATTTAGCTGAAATTTCACCCCTAGCACAAATAACAAAATATTATTCTCCAGAGGAACAATTGAATGTTTGGTATTGGATAAGTCATTACTGTTCTGAGGAATTTGGATTTGTAGTTAAATAGAACTAGTTTTGTTCACAAAACAATATAACAGCGATATTTAGATCAGCTGCGCTTTATATCACTGTATTAAATTTAAAGATGGGTAGTGTTCTCTTTACTTGTTTTTTCAACTTATCGCACATGCCAATCTAGAAACTGCTGAGTATTACATTAGAAAAAAGTTCAGTTAATTAATGCCAAGATCACACAATTGCATATGAACCAAAGTTGTTTTTTAGTGATGTCAGATTGATCTATCTTCGTGATACTTGCTTTCAAGAGTCAGTCGAATTTACCAACAATCTCCTAAGCTGGATGGTAACTCAAGCTCTTCTGATAATTGTAATACAAAACTAGTGTGTCCAGCAGTACAAAGTGGCTGCATAGAGTTTGTGATGCTGCCTTGTCATCGTTTACTTTTAGGGTACTAAAATTTTATACTGAAAGATGCTCTGTCTCTGATCGTTTTTAACGTGCTATGCAATTTCGATACAAAAACACTCTTATCATAAACTTACCTGTTAAATGTCATCGAGAACATGAATTCTTTTATACATCGAGTTTAACCGTGGAAATGAAAACGATGCTCTCGACACAATATGTATGCAATTGGTGACGGACAGAATAACAGAACAACAAACATAGAGACAGACAGACAGACAGATAAACCTCACAAAAACTTAACCTCCTCGGCGGAGGTACTAATAAAATAACTTCTAGGCGGCGCAAAGAGTGCGTCTAATGGAGAGAAGCACGTATATATGAGTACTGGAAATAGGTAAATTGCAAAAGGAATTTTAGATAGTCTAACTTTTTTGGTGCCCTAAATTATATTACAGTCTACCACCATTGACCTCTATACATACACGAAATTGCATTTCTTGCTGCTAAACACATTTCATGTATCACCACAAACAGTTAACTTTTTGTTTGAAGTCGCTATATTGACTGGAAAACATTAATCAAAATTTTATCAAATTGCCATCGGGTGCACTTGGGATTTTGAGTGGAAAATTAAAATTAGTGTAAGATACGGCCAATACATATGTCTCTCAAGTGCCTCTGAAGTAACAAAATAGATTTTACAGTCCTCTCTAGTCAGACTTTCGACTAGGCTGGTGAGAGCTGAACGGTTCGCGTTAGATCGAAGATATCAGTAAGAGATTTTTCTTTGACACATACTTAACGATCCAAAGACAAATACGTTTTCTATATTTATTTCTCACAGGATAAGCGCTGTTTGAATTGTTTTGCTTGATTTGAATAACTTCTTACTACTATGCTGTAGAAAAAGGGAAAATGAAATTCAATATTTCTCTAGGTTTCTTGTACCACTTCTGTACTACTTACCGTACTGCATCAAGACGTGACTCTGTTTTCAGTGATATTTTAACTAAACGAAAAAGAAGGACTTCACTTGCAGTGGCGAGTTGGTGGGGTTCACCTTCTGCTACATTATTACCAAAATCAAGCAGGCTGATACATTATGCATTGCACGACAGAATCATAACTGCGAAGTGCAAGAAAGATACGTCCATGCAATGTTTTGTCGATGTTTCAGGGACAAATACACAAATACCGTTATATAGCATCATTGAAAAAAAGATGCACGACGTGTGAAAAATTGTTACAGAACTTCGTGTTATCACTGTCTTGAATGCAGCTTCTGCCAACTTCAGTCACCTAATTCAAAAAAATTTTTTTCACAGTAAATTTTCGAGAACGGAAAGTGTAACTGCTTATAGAAAGCGTCTATTACATGAAAATGAGATTCAACGCAGCTTTTTCCTTCTAATTTACGCCTATGGAATTCTGCTTCGCCAGAAAAAACAGTGCTGACCAAAATGCTATGTATAATACAAGCCACGACGCGCTAATACTGTAGCTCTCGTATGTTGGAAAGCTTTCATTCTGCACACAACAGATATTAAATCTTTTACGGATATTTCTCTTACAGGAAAATAGAGATCAGTTAACAAAATGCTAGACTGTTACTTTCAGTAAAATATATTATTATAAACTCCGTGGCAACTGGCAAAATATTCAAGTTAGGCCTGCTATGACATACATAGTTTATAACAGTAGCAAATTTTGTACTATGTTCAAGTTAGTTATATAATAAAACTCAGATGTAACCAGTAACGAAGTAACGGTCGTTACAGTAACGAGTAACGGTAACGCCCCGTGCAATTTTGTAGCAGTAACGAGTAACGGTTACGTACCGGTAATTTTATTGAAGTAACGGTAACGACCTCCGATATCATCCCAGGCAAAATAAATCGTCGAGCGACAGTCGTGCGACTGCAGATGATTGCTGTAGCACGTGTCGGAGAATCGTCGTAGAATTGCGGTGTACGAGTCGCTATGTCCCTTTTTTGAGCCGAATTTTACAGCTCATTTCGACAATCGGCCGGCACAG
>LQNS02278127.1:8106778-8119488 GCA_001587735.2 Parhyale hawaiensis | reverse complement strand
CATGTTTGTATCAATGATTATTCGTATTAAATGTTTTTATCAATGATTAATCATATCGAAGTCCATATCAATGAAGTGCACCAATGCAGTTTCGATGACATAAGTTTATGAAGCTGTTATTCATCTATCCGGTAGGGTAAAAAGGCGTGTACTAGTCTCACTTGAAAGCTCTTGTTCTAAATTTTATTACCATTGCTACTAAATAGCAATACTAAAAGCAGAATTCAAATAATAAATTATTAAAATTGGATTACTTTTTTTTCTGAGACACCCTGTACTGGGAACCGAAACAATAAAAAGCTCAATCACAAAATCTTTGCCGCCATTTTTAAAGGCTGTGCCTCTAGTTGTGGAATAAATGCTAGAAATCCGGCCCTTAGTGTTGATCCGTCTTCATTTATCAATTGATCATAATTTTCCTATTATTACTAGGGCAGAGCAGCGCCAAGCTTTCCTTCGGTCATATGCTGAAACGCAATGTTTTTTTTTTTTTTTTGTCCACAGTCGATATTGTCTCCTAATGAATACCGAGCTCTGTATCCAGGATATTGGCGCTGTCATAGAGATCAGAAGTTTTCCTCGTTGTTAGCGAACTGGGGATATTACTCCTATTCCCAAGGGTCCGGTGTCGCCCTATGTGGCCAACTATCGGCCCATCACCCTGACGCCCATTTTGTCGAAGGTGTTCGAGAAGTTGATTGCTGGTAAGCTTGGTCGTTTTGCTGTGGTTACGGGGTTGCTGCCTGCTGGTAGTCTCAGACTCTTCAGATGCAGTAAGCATCTTTTAACGCAAGCATACTCGCGGTAGCTGCATTCTAGCGTACTGAACTGATGGCACTGCAGGGATATTGTGGGTTCGAGTACCAAGCCACATCAATAAGCTTGGTGCGCTGAATCAGCAGTTGATCGGCATGCACAGCTGCTGTGAGGGCATTTATCTTTTCCAGAAACGGGTTTGTATGGGGCACGGGTGCATAAGAACCTTCTGTCGATGACGCCATAGTTCTAGACGACCGGTGGTTGGCTGCCGGGCAATTTTACTCGCATGGACAGTTTAATTTCAATCAAATGTTGCCACCCTTTTACTATTGCACCTCCATTCGTAGCTAGCGGCATCCCTTTGGATGAAGCGTCATTACGACTCTACCTTTAATTGTCACCGCGTGTGGACAGAGCATTCGGCTCGTACTAAATAACATTATTATTAAGTTATCACGTATTAACACGGTGGCTCTTAAACCTTGTAATCTTTACGTTGTTGATCATCGTAATCATATGGCTTTAGTGGTGCCCATTAACTCAGGGCTCAGCCCCTGAATCTTAATCGTCAGGGCTAAACTTACATGGGACCTTAATCTTCAACCAACCTAATCCATTCAGCGTTTGTAAAATGCAGTTCAGTCGTCTCCTGCGTAAGTGTCTCCTCAAAAGTGCTGTGTTTCTGGTGGAGTAGTTGCCGACTGAACTGTTTTCTCAATTTAACTGTGAATACGGGTGAATGGATTGGTTTTAATTAATATCTCTAATTACTAATGCAGTGTATCCTACACGGGACAGCATTTATAACATTGTTAACCTGCGCGTAGTCTTGCATTAGTTGCCGGTGTCGCTCTTTATTTTCCTTTCTGCTAACCCATGTATGGGAAGGTACCACCACAACTCTACTATTCTTTTACTATATTTACCGTCTAGGGTGCACTATACCATTTACAGATCGATTTCACACAAATGAAATTCAATTTCACATAAATGAAAATTAAATTCACACAAACGAAAATCAAATTCTCACCAATGAAATTCGAATTTACACAGATGAAATTCAATTTCAAATAAATGAAATAAAATTCACACAAACGAATATCAAATTCTCACAAATGAAAAATAAATTTCACACAAAGTTCTATCTTTCATTAACAAGTGAAAAATGATCAAAAGTAGAAAATTACAATTCAATTCCTAACGTGAAAGTTCGTTTACAGCGACTCATAAATTGACTTGGACAAAAGCAAGAACTTAAACCACTTCTCTTATGTGTTATTTGAGAACCAAATTGACGCACCCCTGTAAAACCCTTGGGGCAGCGGTAACTTCTCTGTTTCATTAATAGCTTAGATTTTAGTTCGTCCTATTTAGAGTCTAATATATATATTTTTTTCACAGATCCAATGGGATCCCAGTTTGAATTGCTTCAGTCGACATTTCCCATACTAGCGGAGAGGGAATTTGCCAAAATCCAGATGGATTGTGCACTTGGTGATAAGGTTTTGATATGTTGCATGGTTGTAGATATGGACATAAGAATTTCAAAAACTATCGCAAACAAAGCGGCCTGGCCCCTGGTGGCCGGTTCCCACTAAGATCGAAATAGCCGCCATGCGAAACTGAAAATGTGATATTTCAGCTTCTTTTTATAGTAGAACATCATGCTATACCTCTATTCATATATATTTTGATATGACAAAATCATTTATTAGGTTTCAAAGCCCCTCTGGTGGCTCGCTTAGGAGCTATCCAATATAGCTGCCATGCAGAGCTACGGATGTGATCCAGATTCTGTTTACAACAGAGCATCATGCAATACCTCATTTCTTACGTATTTTGGCCTGAAAAGTCCATTTATCTGCTTTAGAAGCAGTTTTGATGGCTGGTTTAGTAGATATCTGATATTGCCTCCTTTTAAATAATATAGATGTATGGGTGTACTCGATCAATAAAACTTCAGATTCAAGATTGCCCCTGTTACGTTTTCAAAGTACCTTTCAACGAAGGCAGCAATCAGACAATTAACCAATCAAACACACAAAATTATTCTGTAGATGAAAATTAGAGCTACTATAATACCTATTACTAGTAAGCAGGCGGCAAGGCTTAAGATGTCACTATGATGATAATAATTGCGACCCCCGCAAAGCTGTTCTCTAGCCCTGCCAATAGCATGCTACGACATTTCCTGCCACACCAAAGACCTGCAGAAAACAGGACTTACATTTCTGCACTTAATCTTAATATTGAATGATTAACAAAATACATAAAGAGGAAGTGAATTGCTGACACCAAATTTTAGTTGACAAAATTTCCAAAAACCTAAGTCTAAGTTGCAAAATGGACCTAGACTGTGTTTTCACTGTCGGAACAACCTCCTCCACAGTTGCCCAGTGATGTGCAATGGAACTGAGCTTCCCAGCACTTACAGTTGCCCCTGTAGGCAACAGTGCAGTCACAGCTTAGAAGCAGAGATCATCCCTCACTCATTCCTGGCAGGTCTGTCCAGTGTGGTTCCTATTTGCTGGTTCAGGCATTCCATGTCCAGCCCCAGTCACCAGGAGTTCGGATTTCGGGAGTTTTGAAGAGGACTTGGTTCCCCACAAATACGACACACAGAAGTGTTTGCTTAATATTCTGGAAGAAATCTTGTTTTGTTTGAGGACTGATGTCAAGGTCTTTTAAGACTTAGTGAACATTTGCCTTTTTGCATCGTTTAGCGAGTTGCTGTTACTGTGCTTACAGTACACGGGTTCAACCCAGGTTCTAAGTTTTGCATGTGCTGGGATTCACGTGTGACAGATAAGGGATCTTGAGTTAATGCAACAAAGGTCTCAGCAGCTTGACAGAAGGCACTCCAAATAGATACTCCAAACAGTCATCTTGCCAATAGCATGCAAGGATGACGCAGCAATACAGCCTGTAACCGTGGAAGAACGGCAGAGCTATGATGTGTTGAGGGTCGAGCATCTCTACAGTGAGAGGATTGGAATGTCTTTATAGGCTTTTCCATGGCCAAAACCAATCCAGGGCTCTGCTAGACCTAGCCTTTGGAGCAGGGTGATGGCGAACACAACGACATCACCGTCCACGGTCCTGTGGTAGGCTTTAGTGTGACCTTGTTGAGCAGCGTGATGCAGGTGCAGCATTATCCTAGTGTCCGCCTCCTCTTGCTGACATGGAGACTAGGTGATGAGGTCAATCTGCCTGTTGGGTCAGGACAAGTTCCCCTTTTAGTGGTGAACAGGTGGAACTGTGTGTCAGGAGTACTAGCCCCTTTCTGCAGTTTCCCACTCAGAAACTGGAAGAGGTCTTCCTTGTTCCTACAATCTTTGAGGAACTTCTGTCGCTCAGCACCTTTGGGTAGATGAATTTTAGGTGAGGGTCTAGTTCTCTGGCCTTAACCTCGCTTGCTACGGCTCTGAGACTTGAGGCTTTTCTCTTTGTAGGTATCTCACACTACATCCAACCTAGTGACGTTGCTGGTCATTTCACTGCTCAATTATGGCAACAGCTGCATTTACGCATACATATACTCCCAATACCTTTGCCCTTTCAAGTTTTTACAGAGTGAATCACTGCTGCCATATTTTGCACTACCACAGTGGCCTCCTTTACTGCAACAGTACGAGTAGCAATAGGTATGTTTTGAAGGCAGCTAGGATGCCGAATTTCCTACTTGACCGCAAATTGTCCTTATCCAATAGTGACGGGGGATCTCGTCGATTTTCATGTTTGATAAAGTTATCTAAGTCTGTATCGGGACGTACTTGGAGAGACATGAAGAGCTTCGTAATCAGAGCACAGTTTGCCTTAACAGACCCAGTCTTGTCAGCCCTTTTTTTCCAGATCCACAGGAGGATTGTTAGAGAATGACGAATGTATGCAGATTTGATCTCTTGATCACGTCAGAGAGTGGATTGACGCACTGGTCGATGCGTTTCTCACCGGCGTTTAAGGTGACTAGACCTCCCGATGCCTATGCGTCTTCATTTGTGGGTGGACTCTGCGGAGGCTCCCTGCACAGCTGCTCTGCGGGGACTCTTTGCGGATCAACCGCCGGCACTCATCGTGGGAAGAGTGGCGCGGGTCGTTGTGGCATATCTTTTTTTCTCTCACTCTGCTCTCCAGCTTGTATATCTCGGTGTCTCATGTTTTTCCTTCACGGACAGGTCTTTTCTGGCGATATCCTGTCTGCTCTTCTCTAGGCAGCCCTTTCCCTACTTGTTTTTCCCTCCTTTTGTCCCATTCCTCCCGTTATCCCTTCTTATTGGCGATGATAATCACCACAGCCCCGGGCCCCGCCTACCCTTGCTCGGTTTCCTCACGGAACGTCACCCGTCACGTCGTATGGCTTCCTCTCAACCTCCAGTGCTGTCAATACCTTGTTTCCGCCCTTCGTCCCGAGCACCTAGCCCACTCTGTTGTCACCGCACAGGCTGGCCCTGTCTCACCCGCCACAACCTAACAACCAAATTCCTACCCGATATCAACCATTTACTAACAGACAATTTATGCCTTCTGAAGAGTACCACTCAGCCTTTTCCTACCTCCATCGGCCTGCCGTGGAATCTTCACTAGACTAACTCCCTGTAAACAGGGTTTTGGGCTTTGCCCCACCGGAGATCTCACCCGATGAGGCGATCCACCCTTTCACAGTTACGTTCAGGTTTTTGCTTTGTCCCGATGTCTAATCGCCATAGGGTCGGACTGGCGGACTCAGACTCCTGCCTCGAATGCCACCGCGGGCGCCACACCGTGAGCCACCTGTTCGAGTGTCCCGTCCACTCCACCACCCTCCTTCCCACCTCTCTATGGGACAGTCCTCTATCTGTATCTGACTTCTTGTGCTCTCTACCATCCTTTTCACACCTTCCGCTACATGTTCGACCCCATCCGGAGCCTTCCCCTACGTAACTACAACAACTAGATCGTGACCAGTATTTTTGAAGGGTTCTACAACAACACTCTCACTGACAGGTTGAAGCATTGACTTCAGATTATTGAGGAACTTCGTCTGTGCAGCAGCTGCTTCAGGATGATCATTACTAGGCTCACTGCATCTGCTGAAAGAGCATGCAGTGGGCCTCAAATTCACCAAATATGGCCTCAAGCGTGGTTGATGTTGGTCAAATACACATTATAAATACAAAATCAAGGGACGTAGCAAATTCTGAAAGAGGATGATGCTTAGTTCATGTCACTGATAACCAAGTTATGAACAGGTGGTCATGTTGGCTATATGCTAAACCAGAAGTGTTTATAACTTTCAATATTATTCCACGTCTTTAGTTCCACATGACAGTTATAGTTCACTTTTCCTGAACCAGTCACCAGAATTTTTTTTTGAAAACATAATAAAAGGATTTTTCATGACAAAGTATGTAGGGCAGCAGGTATTGCATGATGTTCTACTGTAAATACAGTAAAATCTGAGGTATCATATCTGTAGCTCCGGATGACAGCCCTATCGAAAATCTCATAAACCAGCAACCAGAAGTGCTTTTAAACCCGATATATGTTTTTCATGTCAAAATATGTAGGGAAAAAGGTATTGCATGATGTCCCACTGTAAATAGAAGCTGAGATACTACATTGTCAGTTTTGCATGGCGGCCGTTTTGATTTTAGTGAAAATTGGTCAGCAGGTGCGGCACCACTGTATTTTCGATGGTTCCTGCAATCCTTATGGCCATATATACAACCATACAAAATTTGAAAACTTATCACCAAGTGTACAATTCTTATGAATTCCTCCTCAGCAATACAATAAAGAGGACATAAGGAGTTTTTTAATTCATTTAAAATATCTAAGGAAGGAGTAAGCACTTTTTTCTAAAACTGTGTTGTAAAAATTACTTTGAGTTACATGGATGAATATTTAATTGGCATTTTCTAATGAGCTCCACATTCAATAAGGATGACCGGTATGACGCTTGTATTGATAGTTCTCTTTTAGAACGGTTACAGAACTTAGTGTACAAAATTGCAGCTGCATCGGATTATCTTATAGATAGAATTATTCAAAACTAGTTCCTGCAAGGCTGGCAAAACTTTTATTGTGTGGTAGTAAATCATTACCATTAGGTTCTAATTGAACCGGTGAATCAAATCATTAATGTAGGGAAATGAACAATGTAAATAATTTACGACGATGTCTACTCAATTGGCGTGAATTTCTCTGTCTGTTTCCTGCCTCTTGTCCCAGTAGATTCGCATTGCTTCATTTTCAACCACTGGCGCTGGTCCGTGCTCGTATCAAATCTCACTGACCGGGAAGTTGTGGATCTGCAGTAGGGGCCAGTGGAGATGTCGAGCAACCTCGTCGAGTCTGCGCTTGTAGTCGTTTTGCGCCAACACTGTGCATTCGCTTATCACGTGGTTTATGGTTTTATCTGAGCTTTTACAAATTTTACAGGTAGTCGGCACGTTTCTTTTGTCGATCTTGTTTTGGTTGTACCTCGCTCTGAGGGCTTGCTCATGAGCTGCCAGGATGGTGCCTTCTGTTTCCGTTTAAGTTCACCTCTCAGAAGTCAGTTCCATGAGTCGGGGACTATTTTGTCCTGAACAGCTTCGAGGTACTGGCCGGACATCCTCATNNNCATGAGCTGCCAGGATGGTGCCTTCTGTTTCCGTTTAAGTTCACCTCTCAGAAGTCAGTTCCATGAGTCGGGGACTATTTTGTCCTGAACAGCTTCGAGGTACTGGCCGGACATCCTCATGCGCTTCCATTTGCTTTTCCGTTGGAGGCGTCGTCGCTCTTTGAATAGGTCAGCCGTTTCGGTTTCTTTCAGCAACTTCGCCTCGATTAAGCAGCGTGCCCACGGGTCATTGCTCTCTCTGAAGTGTTGATGGAGAGCTCGTTTTTCCGATTCGATGCAGTCCACGACGCAGATGAGGCCGCGGCTCCCCTCTTCTGTTAAGGTAAAGTCTGTCTGCGCACGGTCCTGGGTGCAGTGCTAGATAGATGGTCATGAGCTTCCTGGTTTTGATGTCTATGTCGGTACAGTCCTTCTTGGTCCAGTTGATAATGCCAGCAGAGTAACGGACTATGGGGACGGCCCAGGTTTTAATGGTCTTGTTGGCGTTGCCCCCATTGAGGTGAGATTCCAGGACGAGAAGGAGTCGGGTGAGGTACTCCTTCCGAATGGAATCTTTCATCATTCTGTGGAGGATGGTGTTATACTCCATGACACCCAGGTACTTGTAATCTGTCTCCTCAGTGTCTTTGATGGTACCTTCCTCGACAACGATTCCCTCGGACGCAGTAACCTCTCCTCTTCCGATGTTGAGGACTCCGTATTTGCTAACACCGAACTGCATCTTGATGTCTTGGGAGTACTGATGGACTTTAGTAAGGAGCTGCTGTATCTGATCCTTTGATTAAGCGTAGAGCTTCAGATCGTCCACGTATTTATAGTAGATGGTTGAGCTTCAGGATACGGCTGTAGCTGTAGCCCGGCTTTGTTCAGGGTCTGGGAGAGGGGGATCATGGTCAAGACAAATAGCAGTGGGGATAGGGAGTCGCCCTGGATGATCCCACGCCTGATGCTCACCTCGTCGAGGTGTTTATTGGCGCTTGTGAGCTGGGTCTTTCAGGTGAGCATGGTCGTCGCAATCAGGTACGGATGTTGCTGGCAATGCCGTAGATTTCCAGGCATTACAGAATCCAGGAGTCAGGGACCATGTCGAAGGCTCTCTTGTAGTTAACCCAAGCCATGCCTAGGTTTTTTTTGCCCCTTGCATCTTTCGTGAGAAGTTTGTCGACGAGCAAATGGTTCTTCGTGCTATTGGTTTTCCTGAGGCATCCTTTCTGTTCATCGGGTAGGAGCTTCTTTGAGTCTAGGTGTTGGTAGACTCGCTCGTAGATTATGCCCGTCAGTACCTTCCGCATGTGGGGTAGGCACGTTATTGGGCGGTAATTGCTTACCTCCGTGCATTTTGCCTTGTCCTTTCGAATTAGGACCGTCTTCCCTATGGTCATCCAGTTGGGCACGGTTCCGGTTTGCAGGCATTGGTCGAGCTGTGCAGCAATTCTGCAGTGCAGCGATAAGAAAGTTTTAGTCCAGTAGCCTTGCACCATATCTGGTCCGGGTGCTTTCCAGTTCTTGGTTTAGCTCAACTGCTTTTTGATATGGTGACTGGTGATGGTAAGATCTGGATCTGCTGCAACGTTCTCCTCCTTGTCGTCTTGGAGCCATTCTGGGGTATTGCTGTGGCGTACCTCTTTACTCCACATGTTACTCCAGATTCGGATGCTCTCTTCTGCGTTGAGTGAGTCAGAGCTCGTCTCTTCTCCTCTAAGGGTTTGATAGAAGCGTTTTTGGTTGGTGTTGAATAACTGGTTCTGTTGGAATCCAGATACTCTTGCCTCGAAGGGTCAGACTTTGCTCCTCTTAGCAGATAGCCGCTGCTTCAGGGTGTCTTCCAAGTTCGTCAGACCAACTTCGAGGCACCGGTACTTCGATTCGAGCAGCGCCTTCTTTTATTCGTCGTGGAGGTTTCCTCTTCCCCATTCGGAAACCCAACTGAGATGTTTCCTGATCTTAGCAATGTTCTTCTCGAGGCGGTGCTTCCAAGTAGGATAATTTTTCGGCTGGGTCCTGTGCGGTCTGGGTTGTACCTCAAGGATCTCCACTGCGAGGTCTGCTCCAGCTTTGATGAGGGCGTTCGTCTCCGTGATGTTATTGGTGTGGATTTTACCAATCTCTGAGTTGACGCGGAAAGCGGCTGCTCGAATCTTCGGTTCCGGTAGATGTCGTAAGCTGGTGTGACCTTTTGGCATTGCTTCTATACTGGAGTTCAGGAGTAAGTCCTGCAGCTCCAGCAAGTCACTCCGCTGCTGGTCAGGTAAGTCGGGTTCTGTCTCTTCATCCTCTGAGTCGCTCAGGCTCATATCTTGGGCCGGTAAGTGCCGAGCCACGTGATGGAGACTGGTTGGGGTCATCCGAGTCGATCTCAGATGGAGCATAGTTCGAGAGGATGGTATCACTAAGGTCCTGGTTAAGGTGACCTTCTGGCGTTGTTTCTACGCTGGAGTTCCGGAGTAAGTCCCGTGGCTCGAGCGAGTCACTCCGCTGCTGGTCAAACGAGTCGGGATCTGTCACTTCATCCTCTAAATCGCTCAGGCTCATACTGTGGGACGATAAGTGCCGAGGCTCACATGAGGGCGACCGATTGGGGTCATCAGTCGATCCCAGACGGGACAGCACCCTGGTTGGAGGTTCCCTCCGATGGAATGGGAGGCCACCTAGCAGGCTCTATTGGTGGCGACCTAGGCGGGGTCACGGGTCTTGTTGGGACCTGCCGCGCAGGTTCGTCAGCAGATGCATTCAATCCGCGCAGTGATTTATAGCCGTTCCTCTTCGCTAAGGAAATTTTTGCTACAAATTGGCCGAATTTGGCCACTAAGAGAAGCCCAAGCCATGTTGGAAATTGCTTGAGATGCCTCTCTCGTCCAACAGCTGCTTAAGACGCTTGTGATTACGTGGCTTCTCGTGTTTGCTGGCGATGAAGCACTCCCACAGCACAACTCGGTCTTCCTTGGACCACTTGTGGCGCGTGCGGCGGTGCGTTGGGACAGTCGCCTCCTCCGCCACTGGCGGAGAAAGGGGAGCCTGCTCCCTCACACCCCCTCTCCAGTAACATTCACATTAGCGTAGGAATCCTGGCTAGCCAATTCCGACGAGGGAGTACCGCGATCACGAACGGCCACTGCCTCACCCACAGGAGACCGGACGAGCGAGGTATCCAGTCTCACTGGGGTACTCTTCGAGCCGTTAGAAGAGGTATCGCCATTGTGTCTCATTTGCATGGATGCCTGGTAATCCTCCGGCAGCGAGGCTTGACAACCTTCAGGCGGCGGAGCACCTTAGCGTCTGCTAAGACGGACTGCCTTTCAGGGCTTAGGAGTGCGATCTACTCCAAGCTGTCAAATGGATTCATCGAGTTGACTCTTCGCCTGTATCAGCCGTTGGTCTCTCATTGGCTACCTTCGACTTTTTTTTATGGTCTTTTTCAGCCATCAGGGGTGCTCGACCCTCCAACTATATGTTCGTACGCCTGGTTAAGCTGAGATTCAGCATGACTAACCAGTGACCTCCAGGAGGTTGACTGGGTTAGCCACCAGTCATTCGGCAGGTTGTCGTTGGCCTTCGATGCTCCAAGGCTCATCCGGCTTTTGCTGCGCATTTTCTCGCGACAGGGTCTCCTTAACCACCCCCTGTGTCCGACTTAAACGCCCCGATGGATTCACGGGTCGGTGGCCGAGACAGGGTGTGCCAATTGTCCCGCTGGGGTTTATCATTACCTCCGCCAAGTACGTTATGTTTTCGACGCGTTTGTGTGTCCATTTGTCTGTCTCTTTGTCTGTCACTAAGATAACTCAAAAAGTTATGAACAGATTTGGACGAAATTTGCAGGGAATGTTAGGCATGTTAGGAGAAATAGATGATTTACTTCTGGTGAAGATCCGTCCATCCGTTTGTTTGTTTGTCTGCCTCATTTTTGTCAATGCCATAACTCAGAAAGTTATGGACGGATTTCTATGAAATCCACATGAGTTGTTTGGTATATAACGAAGAGTGAATGACCAAATTTTGGTAATGATCCCTTTATTCGTTCGTTTCTCACTGTTTTTCAGTTTTATGCTTGTTAGCACAATAAATAAAAAATAATGAATGGATCTTCATGCAATTTGTAGGGGTTGTTAGTAATGTTAAAAGACATAAATGATTGAATTTCGGTGCAGATCGGTTCGTTCGTATGTATGTTTGACTCATGTTTGTCATAATGTTTGTTAGCAGCATAACTCAAAAAGTTATGAACGGATCTACAATAAAATTGCACGAACGGTTATTACTGTCAAAAGGCACAAATAATTAGATTTTAGAGTTGATACAATAGTAATAATTGTTTCAGAGCCACTTTGAATTTTTTTACTACCGTTGCCTAGCTTAGCGGAGGTATGCGCTCTCAAAGTGCTCTAGTAATTACTAAAATACACCTGACCGGCGAAGTGAGAACGAAGAAAACTCCATCAGGTTATCAACCTCCACGCACGAAGCCCAGCAAGAGAAAAAATAAAGAGAGAATTAAAGATCACAGAATTACTCTGTTTACAAATTGCCTAAAGCTGCTAGTACGCGCACCACCAAAGCCAGAGCCATCAATTAAGAATATTTCAAACATCCACATATGATGAATCAAATGAACGAGAATACTAACATAATATATATGACATCGTACCGGTTCCAGTACAAACTAAAGTAGAGCACGAGTACGCCTAGTATGCCGCGGTCGAGCAAATGGCTCCGGGAGAAAAGCTGCTTGTTGATGACTGCGGCAATGGTATGTATCATACAGAAAAGCAAAGCCCATCAACACTGCGATGATGCGCCAGATTACAAGGCACAACATCATCCAGCATGAACACACATCGACGAACCACACTGTCAAGTAACTCAGGTGACAATCGACAGCAGAACCCCAGACTAAGGAGCAGTATTCCAAAATGGGAGGATATAGCAACTAAACCAGCGACGTAACGACTCTGCCGAGCCAAACATCTTCCAGGTACGTCGCATAAGACCAATTTCCGGCGATGCTCGTGAGGCAACTGAACGGATGTGGGCCTCAAACGTCAATGTAGGATCAACATTGACTCTGCTCTAGTTCATTCACGGTCGGAGTTAGAGGTGCAAAAAAAATGTAAACTGCAAACTGTTTCGTCTTGGTCCTTATGCGTATCCTCGGACAATGGTGCCCTCTCTGCGACGCTGCAAGTTTATCAGTGGGTCCCCAAAGTCACGGCGGTGAGTGGAGTGAAGAGAGGAGAAAATTAGACGATAGTGGGAGAGATGTTAGTAGGTAGAGAGGAAAATGGAAGAATGGAGAAAAAGAAAAATAGGAAGAGAATGAATGACCGGGCAGTGCCGGTTTAGTTAGGGT
>LQNS02278127.1:8090768-8103219 GCA_001587735.2 Parhyale hawaiensis | reverse complement strand
CTTGGATTAAATAACTTATACATAGCTGTGTTTACGTATCCACATCCTTGAAGTTCTGACCGAAATTAATAACGAACTAGTTATTTGTTGTCTCCCTGAGATGGTAGTGAGATCTAAACAGGCGAAGACTTATAGCTTTCTATTTACATTGAATAACTGGTTCTGTTGGAATCCAGATACTCTTGCCTCGAAGGGTCAGACTTTGCTGCTCTTAGCAGATAGCCGCTGCTTCAGGATGTCTTCCAAGTTCGTAAGACCAACTTCGAGGCACCGGTACTACGATTCGAGCAGCGCCTTCTTTTCCTCGTCGTGGAGGTTTCCTCTTCCCCATTCGGAAACCCAACTGAGATGTTTCCTGATCTTAGCAATGTTCTTCTCGAGGGGGTGCTTCCAAGTAGGATAATTTTTCGGCTGGGTTCGGTGCGGTCTGGGTTGTACCTCAAGGATCTCCACTGCGAGGTCTGCTCCAGCTTTGATGAGGGCGTTCGTCTCCGTGATGTTATTGGTGTAGATTTTACCAATCTCTGAGTTGACGCGGAAAGCGGCTGCTCGAATCTTCGGTTCCGGTAGATGTCGTAAGCTGGGGTGACCTTCTGGCATTGCTTCTATACTGGAGTTCAGGAGTAAGTCCTGCAGCTCCAGCAAGTCACTCCGCTGCAGAAAAGCACAGCCCATCAACACTGCGATGATGCGCCAGATTACAAGGCACAACATCATCCAGCATGAACACACATAGACGAACCACACTGTCAAGCAAACTCAGGTGACAATCGACAGCAGAACCCCAGACTAAGGAGCTGTATTCCAAAATGGGAGGATATAGCAACTAAAGCAGCGACGTAAAGACTCTGCCGAGCCAAACACCTTCCAGGTACGTCGCATAAGACCAATTTCCGGCGATGCTCGTGAGGCAACTGAACGGATGTGGACCTCAAACGTCAATGTAGGATCAAAATTGACACTGCTCTAGTTCATTCACGGTCGGAGTTAGAGGTGCAAAAAAATGTAAACTGCAAACTGTTTCGTCTTGGTTCTTATGCGTATCCTCGGACAATGGTGCCCTCTCTGCGACGCTGCAAGTTTATCAGTGGGTCCCCAAAGTCACTGTCAGGCGTGAGGTATATTTGAAGTCCAAAGTGAATTGGCACGTCGTTTCTGGCTCTATTCGCTATCCTTACGCTGCTTTGGGATGTTATAAGAAAGCCTCCTCATTCTGGGTCTATTTTGGGTCGTTTTTTTTTTCACACTGCGTACTTATGTCCCGTCCCGCTTCATTATGGTCGGGACAGGCGATGAACCCTGGTTTGATGACGCCTATTACGGTCGCATCAGTTGAAGTAGGAAGCATCTTCTCGATGGCGCACTAGCCGGTCTGCTGTTGACTTTCAGCGTTTCAGAGAACTGCAGCGTCGAGCCAGGGCAACTTATTAGGAAGCTGAGGGGGATCATAATCTGAGGTACAGGGACTTGTTAGCTTCGTCTGTTAGCCCCCATAAGTGGTGGTCTACATTGAAAAGCGTTGTGTTGAATGCGAGCTCTTCTGCCCCCCATTAACTTGTGCCGGTGGCGACCTTGTTGTGGCCCCTGCTACCAAGGCGGGCCTCTCTTTGCGTTATTTTGATGGGAATCCGAGCCGGGACCAGGTGTGCATTCCTTTAGCGTGTGACCCCGTGCCGAGGTTATCCGGTTTTGCTTCCAGATCTTTTGAAGTGCACCGCCTTCTTTTTGACCTGGACCCCTATGGTGGCACTGATCTATCGGGTATGTTTCCACTCTTTATTCGGAGGGTGGCTGGTGTGTTTGCCGTCTCGTTCACTTCTGTGTTCTTCGGATGTTACGGCTAGGCTCTTATACGGAATGCTGGTGTGTCGCTCATGTAACGTCTGTTCCAAATGGCTGTGTCTTATCTGGGACTTCTGACTATATACCCATCTCGATCACACCTGTTTTGTCGAAAGTTTACGAGAGGTTCGTTGCGTCGAGGTTGGGTCGCTTTCGTGAAAAGCAGGGTGCCATTCCCTAAACACATTATGGTTTTCGTAAGGGCTTTAGAACTTGTGACGCTCTGCTTCACATTTCTCAAGTGTTGCAGCTGGCACTTAATCGGGGTCATGAGGCAAGGCTGGTCTAACATGACTTCAGTGCTGCTTTTCATCGCGTGAATCACTTTGGGCTGCTCCATAAGCTAAGATTGATGAGTATTGGGGGTTCAATTTTTGCGGTTATTAGTCAGTTTTTATTAGGTAGATACTAATGTGTAGTTGTTCATTTGAAGAAGAGTGAGTTTTTGGATGTGGTTTCTGGTGTCTCACCGGATAGTGTTCTGGGCCCTTTGTTGTTCATCGTATTTACAGCGGACCTGTTTCATCTTGTTAATAATTTACTTGTTGGTTACGCTGATGATGTTACTTTGCTGGCTGTTTGCGACAAGCCTACTGCTAGGTGGGGGTTTCAGAATCCATTCAGCATGATTTGGAAGTGATTAAATCCTGGTGTTCTAGGTGGGGGATGGGGCTAAATGCGGGATAGACTAAGACCATGCTCGTGTCCAGGTCGCGTACAGCGAGACCTCCTTTCCCTGCACTCCTGCTGGATGGTGTATCACTTCCTGTGGTTGATAATTTGGTAATGTTCGATGTCAATTTTGATCCAAAGTTGATATTTGAGCCCCACATTCGTTCGGTTGCCCCACATGCATCGCAGAAAATTGGTGCCATGAGGTGTGCTTGGAGGGTGTTTGGCTCGGTAGAACTGACACGTCGCTGCTTTAATTGCTATGTCCTCCCTCTTCTGGAATATTACTCCATAGTCTGGGGTTCTGCTGACGATTGCCGTCTGTGTTTGCTTGACAAAGTGGTTCGTCGATGTGCGTTCATGCTGGATGGTGTTGTGCCTTGTGATCTGGCGCATCGTCGCAGAGTTGGTGAGGTCAGCTTTCTGTATAAAATATATAATTGCCCTGGTCATCCACTGTCTGATTTTTTCCGGAGTCATTTGTTCGGGTGAGATATTCTCGACGTACTGGTGCTCTTCATGAGTTTGCCTTAGAACCGTTACGATGCCATACGGGCCAATATTCTCGTTCCTATTTTCCATCGTGTGTGGATGTTTGGAATGGTCTTGATGGCTCTGTCTTTGCTGGTGCGGGTATTGACAGCTTTAAACGATCTGTGCACAGAGCTGTTCTGTGATTCTGGATCTTCTCATTCTTTTTTTTTTTCTTCACTCGCTAGGCTGGTTGCGTGGGGATTTGTCAACCTCATGGAGTTTCTCCTTTCCCACGTCGCCAGTCTGGGGTGATTTAATAATAATAATTCACCTCTCGCGCTAAAGAATGCTTGCAACACTATATTACGTAACATTGTGCCGTACCCGGTTACTGTATTACCCGAACAGAGTGATAGAGAATTCTATCCGCACAAGTGAGTAACAGAGGGTAGCTAGGGCGTGTACATTAATGGTGACAGTATAACATAGTGGTGAATGAAGGTTTTGTACTTTTTGAATCGATATTATAATTCTGCTTGTTTCTCCCTTCGTTCCTTAGTTCGTTCATTGCTTAGTTCCTCAGTTCTTGAGTTAGTCCGACCGTTACGCTTTCTCAATGAGATAGAAAATTACGGTATTTTCGATCCCATATCAGTGGGGAAGAACCGTAGCCAAGCTTTCATTTTTAAGCTGCTATTGCTCGCAGGTCAAAGTTAGATTTGCTGTTCGACGTTGAACTTGTTTCGCACTGATCACTGTACTCGGGATGCATGATACGGTCTAGGGTATCAGCGAAGAACAATGATTTTGTTCTAGTGCTGGAGCCGCTCCTGACATGCATAGCAACCTTCGTGATGTCTGAAGCTCGACCGAGCTCTCAGAGAAATGTCACCACAAACAATTTGGTCCAGCTTTCGGTGGCTTGTGTCGTCTCCCCCTGCACTTACTTACTCCGAGAACTAACAGCAGCTCAGCCAGTTTAGCAAGTCCAGTCGCTCACTTCCGCCAGCTCCCGCTATCTGAATCGGCCATTTGGGGGACTCGCGAAACGGGAGATGACACTTTCTCTTCTCAATACTGCCTGCGTGCAAGGCAACCAAGGAGATTCTTATCCTACGGGAGCGTTGCGAGTAAACTTTTCCCTTAAACTGGCTGAGTGGCGTATCCAATCGAAGAGCGGCATTGCCTACGTGAGGCATTGCCTCACGTATGAATGAGTCCTGAGCTCAAATTTTTGCAGCCATTAACCATCAACAAAATTCCGAGCGGATGGAAGTATGTAAAGGAAACTCGTATCCTGTATACCAGCTTATGATGAAAGAAACAGGGTGAGCAGTGAAATATAAATCTTCAGACACGATTGTCCTGCAAAAATATTGAAGAACTGCATGTCTGTATCTTCTTCCTTAACTATATGCGCTGACCCCTGCCACTTCAGCCAGTTTAAGATCTCCAAACGCCAGCTTCAGTCACGTGACAAAGCCATGTGTTTACTCGCTCAGGGAAGGCTTGCGCGTACTCCTCCCATTGAAGCTCCTTGAAGGCAACCACACTGGCAACTTGATGGCAGGATGTGCAACCCGGATGTCATTAATGGCACAGTATCTATGCTACCTATTATTAATATTAATCGAAACGACGTTCCAGCTGAACATCGTACGACAGCATATGTGGCCTTGGTATGACATAACTTCTCCAATTTGTATGCCATAGATATGCAATGCTTTCAACGTAATTAGTAATTAAATACACATAAGGAATTTATTATGTTTTCATCTACATAGAACAGCTCTCAAAGAGCTTAGACCTCTGTCAGGTTAGGCAGTGGGTAGGTTTTTTCCCCGATCATTACCATAATTTAATTATCTGTTCCTTGTGACATTCTTTAGAGTTGCTGCCAGTTGCACAAAGATCCGTCCGTAGCTTAGTAAGTTACGTAGCTGAAGGCCAGACAGAGAAGCAAACACCGGCAAAGTTTAACTTCTTTGAAAGAGGTAATTGCTTTCTCTATTCCGAAATAGTTGCTCCCCAGCCAAAAATTCTAGTTGGAATTCAGCAATTCTCACTCAAGTTATTTATTTTTTACATTTACAAATTTGCAGGTTAGTAGTGGTGACCTTGACTTATTGATGCTAGTTATTATTCTCTTTTACAACGAAACATTTATTTTTTCCAGATTTTCTAGCCCACCCGCTAGAGAAGAAGAAAAAATGGGCAGAGTTTTTTGCGCAGTGTAATGAAAAAGTCGCGCACAAATTAGGTATTGAAAAGGACGCGGTTAGCAGGCTTGGGTAAGAGCTTTATCAAGTTCACCCTCTATACAGTACGTTACCTTTGATTATGCAAATAGAATTTTTTTTTACCTAAATTTTCAGCTAAATGTATGGCTGTGTTGCCAATATTAACAGCACTTGTAAAATAAATGTTTAGCCTTTGGTTAAGTTTATCATACAATTTGCTAATTTACGAGTTTTTACTGTTACTTCATATTATGCAACAAGCTAATAAAAAGTCGTAGAGGCAATAAATACAAGTGAACAGGAATATTCTTGTTAAACGTCCAAATCAAACCAAGAAATTATAACCAAAACAATTCAATAAACACTGAAATAAGTGTTCGGTAGTGGTAAACATAACAAGTTAATTTTGAACATGGTAACATTCATTTTTCATGATTTTTTAAGGCGATTATCAACAGACTTTGTTAGGTTTGATATTTCAGATGGTGGAATAGATTAGATTAGAGTAGAAAGGCGGCAGTAGACGAACCAATAGGCCCATTCCCAAAGAGACACCGGAACCTACACCCCGGCCCTCTATGAGCTATTGCCATTGCGTTAGTAGGATATATAGGATTGGAGAAAAGAAGAAAAGAGAGAGGAAAGAGGGGAAGAATCCCATTCAAAGAGACGATTATGAATGCACGCAAGCACGATCAAGAGCCGCTGATATGCGAAGCTCAAAGATGCTAGGCAGTGTAGTTGGAGCGGGAGAGAAGAAGACGGATTAAGGTGGCCTGGGAAGCTTTAGCAGTTAAGAGCTAGCAAAGCCTGGAGGGGGAATTCTTAGTTGTGGAGGATGTCTCTCCAAATGTATGTCAAGCCGATTTTTAAACGCGTTGACGACTGACTCCGCGCTCACAACGTCGGAGGGGAGTCTATTCCAAATGCTTACTATAAAAGAACTGTTGACTTAAGACGTCGTTCTTCGACCTTTATGCTTGGCTTTTTGACCGTTGTTTAGCAAGCGATCCTTGAGGTCTCTTTCAAAGAGTCCCGTTGTAGGTATGTCGTTGAAGCCATTCAAATACTTGAATGTTTCTATTAGTTGCCCCCTGAGTCGCTTTGCTCGAGAGAGATGAAATCCAGTTCTTTTAGGCGACATTCATAAGGCTAATTTCGCAACTGAGGTATCAATTTCGTTGCTCTGCGTTGGACTCTTTCCATGTTATCGATATCTTTACACAGATGAAGCGACCAGAATTGGACAGCAAATTCTAAGTGTGGCCGCACTAATGCCTTGTACAAGGGAATGATGATATCCTTGGACTTGTATTCAAAATTTCTGGTGATGAATCCCTGTACTCTGCTTGCCATTTTCACACTCTTGTCAACTTGCTGAGTGTGTTGTAGTTTGTTGTAATATTGATTCCCAAGTCACGTTGTTGGGTGACAGCAGCCAATATCATCCCGTTCTGCTGCTGTTTTTACTGCATTCCACAATCTTACTTTGCTCGAAAACTACCGACCACGTTCGTAGACCCTCCATTTGATCATTGCCCAGAGGTTCTCAATGGGATTTAAATCGGGGCTATTCGCTTGCCAGGTCACAATCCTTTTTGCTTGGTGTGAGGAGCGTTATCGTGCTGAAATACCAATTTGGATCTGCGTGCGATAGTCTGCTCATCAGGCCATGGAATCAAGCTGGCTTCAAGAAACTGGCAGTACCTTTCTGCATCCAGTTTAACTCTTTCTGCCACTTCAAATGGATCAATAAGCGTGTCACCTACTATCCCGGCCCAAAACATTATACCTCCACCTCTTTGTTGACACTTAAGCCGTGTCTGTTGAGGTCGGACATGGAGGACCCATCCAGACGCCCATCCATCTGGACAATCAAGAGTGGCTCTGCATTCGTCAATAAATATGACAGTGGAGAAATCAATTTTCATGTTCTCCTCAGCCCAGTTGATCCTATTTTCTTTGTGAATTTTTATGAGAAGTGGTCGTTTAATTGCCTTTTTCACTTTCCCTAGCTTCTGCAGAACCTCACATCTTGTCTTTCTGCTTAGTATTGGGACTCCAGCGTCTTCAAATATCGCCTTGCTTGCAGAAAGTTGTTTTCTAGCGATAGACACCTTCAAATGTCGCAAATCCCGAGCAGTAAATTTCATCGTAGAGGCTTTATCCGAAGTTTTCCTGTTGACTTTACCTTCAATTGCATAAGCCTTAATTATTCGGTAATCACGCTGTAATTCCTTGGAAACTTCGAGTGTTGTCTTACCAAAAGCCAATAACGAGGTCACTTTGATCTTTTCTTCACTTTTTAAACTACATTTCTTGCTCATGTTGACTAGAGAGTGATGTTGCATAATCTGGGGTAACAGCAGAACCCAGTGCGATAAGCAAATGTTGCCAAAACGTGGGAAATCGTTCGATTTTCGTTTTCTCTAGTTGTTTTATAGTTACAACATACCTGTGCACCAACTTACTATTGACATTTTAAATGTTTGACACTTGTCTTGAAAAATAAGTAAAAAAATTGTATTCACATAATCAAAGGTCGCGCACTGTATAAGTGTCGGTGAATTTTTCAAGTGTATTCTATTTGTAATCTGTTTTATCAATCTGAAAGTTGTTTGGGCTCAAACATTTCGGTATTGAGAGTGTAGTATACATAAACATTTTACGTAGTTAGCGGCCAAAATTGGGCATCCTATCACGGTGCGGACTGCTGTCGTTTGACTTACTGACAAGGAGCTGAAGACAACTCAGTCTGGGGGCAGAGGTTGAGCTGCTCTCTCTGAAAGTAATCGTAGAGTCTGTTGGTCCACTCCCCAACGGCGCGTATGTGGAGCCACACGGTTCCTGTCCGGTGCAACTACAATTTAGTTCAACTTATTTATTTGTGAACCAATAATCATATTGCACACGCACATATAGAAAGTATGAGTAAAAGATGCATTGAAGCATAAAAAGTATCATTTACAGGACTTTAGTTTTTGTAAGATATACAACTGCTAACAGTGATAGAACGTGTTTTATTCTTCATAGATTCCCTCTGAAAATAGAGTGACTTCTGCAGAGTAACAATGTGGTGCCTGTTCACTCATTAACTATACATTTCAAATTGCATACTTCCAAATTGTATTCATGGCAAGCACTAACCAACAGAACGGAGTATACGGTACCTGCAATATGCACTGCAGGCACGGTGTAATATGGAATTGCACTAGGATTATATCAGCTCATTAATTAATGAATTAATACTGGACTCATAAGCAATGTTGTAAGAGATGTTTATGTCGCCGTTGCCATTAAGCTCTGTGCTTGCGTTTATTTCTTCATGATAAGGACCGTTATGACGTAATACACACATTACGTGTTGCCTTCGCCTTCTGGTTCATTACGGTGACGCAGCGCAAAATATAGCACTTCCGGGCTTCTAAGTACGTGCGTGCACTTTTACTTCCATTCTGTTTTGCATGAGTGTAACTTCTAATCGTACAGTAGAACTCTACACTCTGCACTACTCTACTGAAAATCACGGCCGCCGCAGGAGCTAAAAGCGTAATTCAATTTCTGCGCGGCGCCGTGTGCCACAAAATTACGTTAGGGTGTACAGTCGTTACTAACTACAGATGAAGTAATTTGTTCATGGAAAAGGTTTGTGGCACTAGTACTGAGTAATTAGCAGCGTCCAAGTACAATCACTATACACACTGAGAGCTGCTGGCTTAACATTAAGCAACAAAGTACGCTGCTCCCCAGTCGGAAATTATGGTTGGGATTATAGTAGAACAACTTTGATTATGGTCGAGATCTTGGTTGATTATTATCGATATATCCTCCATATTCAACTATTTATGGGGTGCAATATAGTAGAGATATGTCACAACCTTCGACCATATTGCCTACCATAATTCCCGACCATACATACCCAATAACAACCATAAATGTTTTAGCTGCACAACTATGATCTACCATAGTGAACCGTAAGAAACACCATTCACGACCAAAATCGACTGTGTTCAGGGAATGATACATCTATATTCTACCAAGATCAACTTTTTCAACTGTTGATATATTATGCCCTGGATGCCTGCTTTGTTTGCTGATGATTAATTTCTTATACAAAAAATGGTATTTTATACGTACTGGCTAGGCCTGCAGCTCAGAATGGTGAAAAGCTCTAAACTTCAGGACAATGCTATAGAGCAGGAGCTTGAACCAGTCTGTGCAGCTAAAGCACGTTTATATATGTACAACTTCTTCAACTCTAACTGGTATGCAGCTATACGACACAGTTTAGAGGAAGTAACTAGTCGATGGATGAATTCTAGGCGTACCCGTTAACAGGGTACGTAAGGCCAAATTTAACATGGAACTTGACTTTGTTTTCCATAGACTTAATAGCAATAATTTGTCAATGAAACTTTACATATATAAACTGAATGAACGTTAAAAAGCTAACAATATTTTATCAAAGATTGCAATACTGTTTTACAAGGGAAACAACAAATAAATGCAAATAATCGGTAACTGCGCTAAAGTGGTAGAGCGTTAGTAAAATTCAGAGACAATACATAAAAATAACTTCAAGGTAGTTAGCGTCCATACATACCCTGCAATTTTCGCAATTCATCGAGAGGAATAAAAAAAGTAAAATGTGCACAATTTTTGCACTATAATATGAAATTTAAGATATTTTGCATTCAAACTTATAATTCATACAATATTATTTTGGTCGATTGTGTTGGGAATTTTAGCCATATTATTAAAATCCATGGCAACCCATACGTATTCTTCTCCAAATAATGGGAGGAATTCCACTCATGATCGCATGTACGGAAATCCGTTGATAACCTACCATGGTTATGCTCTAGCATATGCTCTACCAAATATAGTCTTCAAACATCCATGTACTACCATCTACCATATATAGTCTTCCTACATCCATGTACTACCGTCTACTTTCGTTTCCTGACAAACCTTAAACAACCAATATTGCCTCCACCAATATCGACCTAAATATACTAAAATCAACGGCATATTATGGTCGACATACCTACGATACTGTTTCATCATCCATAATCGACCGTTATCTCTCATACACCACTATATTTTACCGTAATCACAACCATTATTTCCGACTGGGGATCGTACCCAAAGCATCTGGGCAGTTGAGACCAACAAAACCACCGTCGTTTAAGGGGTGCCCGGAGTCCTTGCAACACATTTTAACCTACGGTTCCTTTCAACGAAGTCAGCATATAGCACTGTATAGAGACATGTCCCAAAGTGTTTCGTTTAAAAGTTACGAAGAGGTAACATGAAATTCAAAATCAGATATACTTATGTTCATGAATCTAGAAGTTCAATCAAGTTAGATAGTTAAACTGTTAAACGTTCAAAATGACGCCCAGTTTTGATGCACGCGTGAAGGTGCAGGCGAAGTAGCTGTGTAACCCTGACAGAGATACCAGGGGTGTGTCGCAATCCCGCCAAAACCGGTCTACCGCTCCCTGAATAAAGGTTCCCGTAACCCGAAAAGTGATTGTGAAAGCGCCATCTAACGACGAGCAGAGTAAGCTTAATGATATTCAGTTTCCGTATTAAATAAAATTTTGTACAAGAAAGTTTCCAGTAATTGATCTGATTTTTTTATTCTGGAGTAAGGAGTTTGTTTGTTGCGTATTTGAATGAATTAAATGCTTCTTTTATTCAAAATAGATATTTGTGCTCAGTGACCAATCGTAATAACAGTTTCAACTGTACTTGGTCCTTTTTTGAAAATGATGGCACAACAGAAACA
This sequence comes from Parhyale hawaiensis, assembly GCA_001587735.2. NCBI lineage: Eukaryota > Metazoa > Arthropoda > Malacostraca > Amphipoda > Hyalidae > Parhyale > Parhyale hawaiensis. The sequence goes on along the minus strand of LQNS02278127.1, from coordinate 8,092,197 downwards.
GTCACTGGTAAAAGGTACCGAACGATGATAAGAGAGTTTTTTATTCCAGAACTAGAGAAACAGAACTTACACAATACTCGGTTCCAACAGGATGGAGCTACAACCCATACAACATGAGAAACGATGACATTGTTTGTTGGGAGAGTGCTTTCCACGTCATCTGATTTCACGATTTGGTAACATCTCTTGGCCTCCTAGCTCTCCAGATTTGTCCCCATGCGACTTCTTCTTGTTGGGCTACCTTAAGTCACGAGTTTATGTAACAAATGCAACAAATTTACAAAAACTTCAAAGCTACATTTATTAGGAAAGAGCTCAACTCTCGCCTGATACAGTAAGGGGAGTTATGGAAACGACTAAGAAATGAGCCTTAACTAGTCAAAACAGCCGTGGTGGTCATTAAAACCACATTATATTAAAAACATGTTGTTATTAAACCATAAAAATGTTATTTTTCCAAATAAAACAAATTTCAACTTCCTAGCGTTCATATGAAATTTACCTTTTATTAGCTAATTAAAAGGGTCAGTTACTTCTAGCTCACCCTTTATGTTTGCCCACTGCAATTATATTGCGTGAATATATCTATTTAAGTAACTGCTAATTAGTAGATTGTGGTCATAAAATGTGAATGAATTTTATATGCCTTATGGCTTATTACTACAACGGTTTCGTAACACAATGGACCAACTATCAAACAGCAAACTCACAGATGTGCATTTAATTTACAGTATAGCGCAATGTAATTCAAGGAGAGCAGCCACACAGTACAGAGAAAGATATCCTGATAGACACGTGCCAGCACGTCAAACATTCGCTGCCGTACAGAAAACTGCGTGAAACCAGAAAGTTCCGCGCCACAAGACCTGACGCAGGCCGCCCTCAAACAGCAGGAGGCAGACAGATGGAGGACGCCATTCTCCTACATTGACAAGCGCACGTGCTGCATCAGTTGCTCGTCATCCAAGTCGTATGACGGTGTGGAGCTACTGCACGACACTTGTCAACATCCACTTCACAATCAGGGTTGCAGGCCATAAATGTTGACGGTTATTCACTGCGTGTTCACCGCTTTCGTAGCTATCGTTACTGTCAATTCTTCTTTTTTGCTTTATTATGCTTGAGTTTATCTTCTGTTTATGGGATTCTTTCTTACTTCTTTGTATATTTCTGCAATTATCTGTACAGTTCTGCATATTCATGTTCTGTTATTTTTTCTGTTCTTTCTTTTACTTATCTGTGGGGACGTTGAAAGAAACCCGGGACCGGGTCGAGCTCGGCGGTGTCGTCTCCTCTATGGTAATATTAGAGGACTGCATGCGAACCTCGCGGAGCTCGACTTTGTGTCCCGTGGTATGGATGTTGTGTGCTGCGCCGAGACATTGGTGGCTGGCAGAAGGCACGACGCTGAGCTTGCCTTGGCGGGTTT
>LQNS02278127.1:8048488-8061290 GCA_001587735.2 Parhyale hawaiensis | reverse complement strand
AAATGACGCAGACCACCAAACAAGCAAACGGATGGACATATCTTCACCAAAAGTTAATCATCTGTTCCTCCTTACATACCTAACAATCCCTGTAAATTTCATCCAAATCGGTTCATAACTTTTTGAGTTATCTTGGTGACAGACAGAGAGACAAACACGACGAAAACATAACCTCCTTGGCGGAGGTAATTATATGCAATAGTATCAGGATAGGAAGAACGATTTTCTATGAGAGCCAAAAAGATATTTTTAACCCTTTACCTGGCAAGTGGTCACATACGGTTACTTCCAACCCTTTAGTGGTCCATACTAAAGCGTTTTGTAGACGCCAGCTAAAGGGTTAAGAGCTACGTTTTAGTGAACAATATAATACTGTACCCTAGCAAAGTTCAGCTTTAGGCGGTCCGGAAGCAGAATGAACAGCAGAATTAAGCGCACTACTTCGAACATTTCAAATAACATTTTCATAACAAAAATAAATGAATTGTTAGCTTGAGGCCTCAAGGTAGAAATGTAAATCATAAAACAAAAGTGACTCATGCAGAAAGATTTGTTTTTTGCCGAATAAGGCTAACGTGAACTTAGCAGCCTATTAGAGAGAGCAAGTCTCCTCACAAGTAGCTAGCCAAACAAAAGCATCGTGTGTAGCCTATCCTCTATACTCCTTGAAATGCGTGAAGCAGACGTTGGCAGATCTATTAGCAAAAGAGAATAAGGCCAGCGGCTTCACCAGACTGCTGTACATTTCACGGCATCAAGTCACATTCCTGGTGTTCAAACTGTTTAAAAAACCTTTTATGCAGTATAGATTCAACCCTCATATGTAGCGAACGAGACGGTACATTTACCCAATTGTTAATATGCATAGTTTGACCATGTACCCCATCTATGTAATTACCGACATTTAGGATGGAGCGCAAAACAACTGCTAACTTACGAGGATTTAGGTACGGGTGGGCTGCATCAGAACTTAGTTATAAAAAGATGATTTGGGTCTGGCATGTATCGCGTTAAACACTGGCTACACTCACCAAAGTTACAGAGATGCATGAAGGCATGCAGCAACGAAAAGACAAAAACCACCCAACCACACATCTTGTGCAGGTACAGGTGATGGTCCAGAGGTAGGATGGCACCAGCCCCGTGGGTTCGTAAGAAGGTGATGCAGTGGCGCAGCATCAGAACAACGATAAACGTGCAGTTGAAATTGAGGCACTGACCTGTAACATCAAAAATACAAATATGAAACAGGTAACTTGAAGAATTTCTCTCCGCTACAAAGCTAAATTTGTTCTTCTGTAAATAATACATGGCAAAATTTGGGTAAGCAGTCAAAAAAAAAAAAAAAAAAAGACGGCTGCTTTGACGACGAATTGGAAAAACTGAACTGATCAAGTAGAAGTTGTGATATCTCTTGGCAGCTGGAACCACTAATTTCTGAACTGACATCTCTTGACAGTTGGTGGCTATAGCTGAACTGACATCTCTTGACAGATGGTGGCTATAGCTGAACTAACATCGATTGTCAGCAGGAGCCATGTTTGAATTGATGTCGCTTCACAGCTGGAACTGTGGCTGAGCTGACATCGCTTGACAGTTGGACCCACGCCTGAACTGATATTGATTGTCAGTTGGAGCGATGGCGGAGCTTAGATCACTTGACAGATGGAGACATTCTAAAATGAACCTCGCTTAACAGCCGGAGCCATGGTTGGACTGACGTCACTTGACAGCTGGAAACGTGGTGAACTAAAATGAGTTCGTTAAAAAAAAGCTTCCGACATTTGTGCGCTCAACAGAATTGTTGTATATAATAAATTTTACCTCTGTGAGTCTTCTTACAGTGGAAGGACTGCTCCTCGAATAATTGTGAAGTGCACGCCATACAGAGGAACTTTGTCTCGTTTCAATCTGGACACATTTTAGAAACACGAACAAAATCTTTCATTGGTGAAAAATATGCCATTATTGAACATATTTTCAAGAGCGGTAATTTTTCTATCATAGATTTAATCCAATCAGCAGCTGACCTCCGCTTTTTAATAGTCTTTTGCATTTATCAACCTTAGCAGAACTGATCGTGTGTGAAATTTTCGGTAATTTCATCTCTAATATTATTCTGTTTGTGGTTCTATACGTCCGTCCATGTATCTGCACGTTTTACTTTCAGTAGATGGAAATGTAGATGGGGATATTTAAATCATTCAACTTGCTACAAGTTCTGATTTTGACTGGAAGGAATTTGAACCAAAGCGGTGGTCCTTTCACTTTTTGTAAAAATTTTCAGTCACTTTTGAAGTGACGACATGAAGTTCAGTTCACTCGTATTATATCTACTGATTTTCTATATTGTGTCACCCTTTATTAAATTCACTTTACTGGTGGCTCATGACAGTCTTGATATGGCCAAATGCGTAGTTAGGATACGGCATTGGAGCACAAACTGGGCAGTTTTAGGCATCTCTAAACTATTTCTTGAAGCGAAAATGCAACGTTGAAGGAATTACCGAGATATTTTGGAAACAAGGAGTTACGCTAACACAAGCTGTCATTGAAGAAATTGGCGAGTTGTGTTGTACTGTGTTCTACAGCTATCGCATCACATAAAGCATAAAAATGATGGTGTGCCGTTCAGTATCCACGGGTCGTTTGATAGTGTGAAAAAATTGGATACGCCGACGAAAAATTGGAAACAAGCAAGTTTATTAAAGGTCAAATTATACGTAAACAATGAGAAAGAGAGCTTTAAAAAGTGTTCAAATACACAGAACAATGCAGGAAGTACTTTCGTAGCCCTGCTTTGTCAAGATGCAACTGTAAATTCTTTGTTGACGTAACATATTCGAGATTCGCATGTCAAACCAGAGTAGTAAAATAGGGGTGCGTATGTGTGTATGTTTGGACGGACTGCGTTACGGTAGACGAAGCTCGTCAGGCTTAACTATAGAGATATTCATTTAAACGGGATAGGTTACGTCAGAAGCGTTACCTTAGGTCAAACTGAAGTGGAAACAATACTTAACTGTGGAATTTACACGGATCACACTAGTCTACAGTATAATAATAATGTACTTGTTCCTCCTACGTTCCTTTCTTAGTTCGTTCATTCCTTCGCTCCTTCGTTTCTTAGTTCGTTTTCCTGCATTATTACGACTGTTACGCTTTCAATATTAAATAGGAGAAATTTTAGTGTTTTCGATACCATCTCAGTAGGGAAAAACCGGAGTCAAGTTTTCATATTTTCAGCTGTTATTGTTTGCAGGTCACAGAATACTTGCTGTCAGACGTCGAACTTGTTCCACACTTCTTATCACATTGCTTCGCATGTGTGATACGGATCTGGGGTATCAGTGAAGAACGATGTTTTTGTCCTAGTCAATTTTCGCACGTTCCAGCTACTTTTAGCTTTTTTCAGTTCTTTAAAGTTCATCGTACAAAATCATTGAAGTTTTGCACAGCTGGAGCTATATTTAACAAGCAATAACCCCAGAAATTGATGTACCGGTACGTAGAGCTTTTGGTAGAGCTCAACCCAATAACTGCAAGAAATGGGAGGTTAAAATATCCAGTAATGATAAAAAATTGTTAAAATAACAGTAATAGTACAGAGTGAAACCACATTGGGTAACCATGAGCTAAAAATACATGATTAACCAATTAACCATGACACAAAGATACAAGGACAGCCGTTAAATAATATTAAAATGACATTTTGATGCTGATATAACCTTCTTTACTGAAACCATCTAAAGCTGCACATCGTGGCTTTCCATGTTAATTCACATTACTGCCGAAGTATACAACGCCACTTCGTGGTTGCCTATGTTACATCACTTCATGGTTGCCCGAGTTGAATTACTACATGGGTGCTTACATCGCATCACTTCATGTGTGCCTACGGTACAGTACTCTATGTGTGCCTGCGTTTCACTAATTCCTGCTTGCCTAAGTTAAATTACTTCAAGGTTGCCTAAGTCGAATTATTTAATGACTGCCTATGTTAAATGACATCATGATTGTTGCTTACACTACATCACGTCATTTCTGTCAACGTTGCTCGTCGTTACATCACTTCATAGTTGTCTACATAGGCTACATTACATGATTTGATGGATGACCATTTTCCATCACTTGATCGTTGCCTATATTATATGATTTAATGGATCACTATGTTACATCACTTCAAGGTTGCCAGAGATAACTTACTTCATGGTGGCCTACATGACTACGAATGCTATATCATTTCACAGCTACCAATATTATATAACTTCACGACTGCTTATACTACATCACTTCACGGTTGTCAATGCTATATCACTTCACAACTGCCAATGCTAGATTACTTTAGGGCTGCCAATGCTATATCACTTCACGGCTACTGATGCTATATCACTTCTCGGCTACCAATGCTATATATACAGTATGTGTCACTTTAGGGCTGCCAATACTATATCACTTCACTGCTGCCAATACTACACCACTTCATGGAAACTAGTGCTTCATCGCTTTATTGTTGCCAGGGCTACATCACTTCATGGCAGGCAGTGCTTCATCACTTCATTGCTACCAGGGCTACATCATATCATGGCTGCCAGCTGCTTCAATTAACTCACCCTTCAGCTCAGCTGTCTGTTCTGATTTTCTCGCTTGCCCCGTATACTGAATTATTTTCATTAACAACTCCATCAGCTGTTTATTTGGCATTTCATAACAAAGCGAAAATATTTTACTAACTATGACGAAATCATTCTCTTGTACTGCAAAAATCAAAGGATGTCATAAACAGTTGATTTACGATATTACACTTTAATCATTTACATTTTTGTGAATTTGTTACGTGCATAAATGTAAAAAATGTACAGGTTTGCCAATCAGTACAAAATATAAAAGAATTAATTAAAATATCGAAACAAATTAGGTATGGAAAAGTAATGGGACAACATATAATAATGCGTTTGCAGCATCGCATAGTCGGCCTCACTTGCGAGCAGCGATATTTCATTTCCCCCGAGTGGCTACTCAATGTTCCTCTTCTCTGTGGCTGCTCACTTACAAAGAAATTAGGACATGAGACAGCTATATCAAAGAAAAGTAGCGGAAAATAGTCAGTAAGAGAAAACCAGCTAAGTTGAACAAAAGCCATTTACTGATTGCTGCGTCAGGTGTCTGCGTTAGAGTTTACTATCTATTTAACTCATACAGAAACTAGAATGCCTCGTGGCGTAAGGCCATAACTCGCTGAGGGGGCAAATTCAACGAAACCATATTTGATGGCCAGGTAATCCTAATTTCTCATATGATGCTGTGTCCAACAAGGCTAGCTCCGCGCTGCCAGCCCCGTGCAGATCTCTCAAGAACAATATAGACAAAAATGGGAAGCCTCGTGGCGTGACACGATCTGCTGGCGGAGGACAATTCAACGCCGTCATTTTTCATGGCTAGCTAAGACTAGTATTTTGGCATGGGTCAGATTTAGGTCAACCCACCAAACTCCCTACAAAAAATTATGAAGATTGCTCAACTCCTTCGACCACTTATTAGGTGGACAGACAAATATATATATAGATATATAGACACAAAAATGAATACAAATATACATACTTGAATCTTCAACGAAAACATTATCACCTCTCTCACTTTGTTTACGGGTGATAATAAAAACAAAATTACCAGAGCACACTGTGAGCGAATACTTCCGCCAAGCCATGCAACTGAATGAAAATCCAGGATTTCCTTTTGATCATCACCAAAATATGATAGTTTGTGCCTCTTAACATTAACATTCCTGTAATTTTCTTAAAGTTCCATCGGCAACTTTGTCTACTAAACAAAAATATATTCAAACACAGATACGAACAAGCTGATCGTCACCAAATGTCATCATTTGTGCCTTCTAATATTTTCAACAAATCCTGTAAATTTCTTGAAGATCCGTTCATAACTTTTCAAGAGATACTTTTAAGTAATAGACATAATAACAAACAGCGACAAACGGACAGGCAAATAATCACAAAAATTCGGCCAGTTGCTCTTCGTAACATTCCCAAGAGCTCCAGCGAGCTTCATGATATTTTTTTTTATCAAATGTTGAAGCCATGTCGTCAAGAAAAGAATGCAAACAAACGGTTGGACGAATCTTCACCAACAGCTATTCATTTGTTCCTCCTGAAGTATTAAACAATGGATGTAAATTTCATTAGGATTGTCCGAACCTTTCTCCGTTATCTTGGTGACAGATAGACAGACAAACTCCGAAAAAATCAAAACCTCCTTGGAGGAGGTTGTAAGAAGTGACCACCGAGGAATTTCAGTAAGTTTCGCAACCGAATCAGGGAAAAAATGTTTAAAGAGAGAAGAGGAAGTTTATGACATATTGAAAGTAAACGAGGATTGGAAACAAGCAGTCATGGAAAGTGAGCTACTACGATTGAAAAAGAATGTGAAAGAAAGGCACATACATTAAGAGAGTTAGGTTAGTAAACAAGTATTGGGTTAAACAAAGAACGTATGGATAGTTGAGGAACGTAAGGTTAGCTGAGGTGCGTTGAGTTATACACAGTTGTGTGATATTAAAGTGCGAGCTGTGAGTGTTAGATTATATGAGGTGCGTTAGTTTGACAAAATGGGTGAGGTTGGAGAAGAAATGTAAGGTTAGGTGACGAGCGTTAGATTGGATGAAGAGAGTTAGGTGGCCTGCGTGGTCTCCGCGTTATCAGGCCGCCCCCATTGTCTGACCAACAGATGCCTCTTTGTTCGCAGGAGCCAGTTTTGGGTTAGGGTCAGGGTACCCCCTGAGTTAGAGGAAATGCCGCACCAAAGGCGAATGAGACCTTTTGGTCCAAAGGCATCCTCGAGAGGAGATCACCAAGTACTTTTGCTGACTCAGCAGGCCGGGTGTCACGAGGATCGCTCGACTGGCTCGCAGCTCGATCTCGATCGGCTCCTTTAGTACACCAGTCAAGCACGCATGGCCTGCCGCTGCGGAGGTAGAATAATAATAGTAAAGTATTCAAGTAAAATGCTATGAACGTTAGGGAAAACAATACAATAAAATAAAGACCGTTGTGTATTTAGCTGTTTGTTTATTGTCACGCTTTTATTTTTCTTCTCTTCATTTTGTATACTAATTCCATGCTGTTATCGGCAGAGCCACGGGAAGTTGATGGAGGCACCCAATTGTCCACCGCGACTGTCTTCCCATCCACCCCATAGTCAGGCTAACCTGAGGACTGAGGTTGTATAAGCCTTCCTGGACACGGCATCTCTGCCGATTGAACAGTTTTCTTCTGCTTCATTTGTTGTGCCGTTCTGAAACGCTGTTGTCGGGCAGGGGCATGACACGGAGCTTCACCAGGCAGGTTTTCAATACCATCTCCGTAGGCCACTTAAATCTGGGGATAGATTTCGGAGAATGAAAATATGTCAGGAAAAGCTTTTGCGCGTATCGGCAGTCAGCATATGAATGCGTTTGTGTCATGAAACAATGGTTGTTAGGATCACTGGAAGATCCAACCTCTTCTCGTAGGAGCATCAGTGGCGGCGCCAAAAAGGCAGCGGCGGTGAAGGCTAGAACCCTCCCCTTCCCCAATATTGAGTCGTAGTCTCCCCTTAGGATTAGTCCCCAATTTTGTAGCCATTTAACCATCATATATGTTTACATATATACATTGATAAGCCCTCCAGATCTTACTATACATACCTCTGTTCAATATCAGAGGCGTATGTGACGACGCCCGTTCCTCAACCGGAAGTACCGAGTTGATGATTCATAGGCGCGTGACCATAGCGCGATGCTGCAGAGGTTATATAAGGGGTCGTCCAGTTACCTCAGCAGCCCAGAGCTCCGATATACAGCAGCTCATCAACACTAGACTCCTCCACCTGTCTAGTTATATAATGTACCTTANCGATAGGTACCAAGACCCACTCTGTACTGAGTACTTATACAATACAGCAAGAAGCTCACTACGATGTTTCCTTCCGACCTTCTGACTGCACGTTCGTCTGGCCCTTGGACAGCGCCCACACAAGCAGCGATTAGGCCAAGTACACACTAGCGCCTTAACACGGATACAGCGAAAACGCCCTTATGAGGAATCTCTTACGGAATAAACCATAATTTTAATACTGTGTAATTTGACTTCCTTTCACATTGATGAACTATTCTAGAAAGTACTTAATTCACTGGGGATCTTATTCCCGGGATGAAGAGAAGTACAAACGTTGCCACAAACATTGTTAAAAACAGACGTTTCAGATAATAAAAATCCAAAATAAGTAACTCTCTAGGAAATACCAAGAGTTAGAACGATAATAATGTAATATTCAACAAGAACACAATGGGTTCACAAATAATCCTACAGGTACAAAGTAGCTAATGTAATAAAACAGTAATGTTACACCGGCACCGATTGCCAAAATATATCTTTTACACAGCTCGTGCATACATGTATTAATAATAACGTGTCTCTTTGAAAATAATGAAACTAAAACTCCCTCCAGCGATGATGCTCGACTGAAACTGAAGGCGTCTTTTTGTGGCCACGCTTGTGATCAGAAGCACCGTGATCATGATCATCGTGATCACTGAGAAGCACTAGAACAGTCAACGATTTTATAGTGAGCAAACCAGAAACCCCACGCCAATTTTTGAAAAATATATTTTCATTGTAATTTTACGGAAAATAGTAGGGAATGGATTTCTTAGATAATAAAAATCCATAATAAGTAACTCTCTAGGAAATACCAAGAGTTAGAACGATAATATTGTAACATTCAACAAGAACACTATGGGTTCACAAATAATCCTACTGGTACAAAGTAGCTAATGTTCAACCTAGTGAGTGATTAGGTCCAGTGATAAATATTGGTGGCCACGCATAATGATTTTTGTGACTATGTGAGTCGGATATGGACGTCTGTATTACTGTGACTCGTCGAGCAAGAGTGTGTTCTCGTGTTCATTATCTGTCCTCTCATTGCTGTCAAACAATGCTAGCATGTCTCTTAAATGGTCACTGACTTCGAATGGGCTTTATTGTGTGAAGGAGACACATTATTCCATGATGACTAACCTGACCAGGGGGCTTGCAACAATGATCATAGTGCAAATTGCAACCAGAGCTTAGTCACTAATATACCAACTTGCTCACATATAGTCCTACCGTACCTCAAGCAATCAAAAACCTCAAGAGGCAAAAGGAAACGTATAGTAGGAAAACAGGGATAAACAAGGTCACGCCTGCGTGCAACGAAAATGAAGCTTAGAGAAGTAGCAGGTAAGGGGCGCATCAGCTAAATGTTATTCCGATAATGGAGGTCATCTTTTACATACAGTATCCTTACCACCCCTGCTTGAACGCCGAACCCTGATAACTTGGATTAGAGAATATCCCTTGGAACATTGAGTTATCAGACTTTTCTACTCTCATCTGCAAGCTATATGCACATTTACGAGCAAGGAGTTTGAGACACTCTACCTCATACTACGCAAACACAGCACTAGCTCCTGTGTATCTGGGCACACCCACCAACCGCCGGAATGTCATTTTACGCAGCACGCAATTTACTGATGGCCTTTCTAGTGAATATAGCCCAACGAGAGCTGTCATACATTGAATAGCAATAAGTTTTAGACAGCTGCGCTGCGTAATATCTGATTACCTGCAGCATTTAAGTGTCTAACCTGTGGTCCAATGTCTGCGCAATCGTCAAGTTTTTCATCAATGAGATGCCCCAGATACACAAAGCTGTGCACATAGTCTAACTTCACACCACTTAGCAATGTATGCCTAATCCTGTACTGCTTGCTGCGTCGAGGTTCAAGCAACATACACACAGTCTTATTCGTGTTGTACACAATATCAAGCTTTTGAGCTTCATCGTCACATATGAAAACTAGCTTCTGGAGTAACTGATTGCATTAATGCAACGCCAGCCCATGTAGCATCCAACTCCACTACTAGTAAGCCTGTTATTCATATCATCGATAAATCTGTTGCAAAGCAACGGTGAGAGAAGCCCACTCTGTCGGATTCCATTAGATGTACGGAAGCCCTTGAGAATGACTTCCCCCAGCGTACACAACTCTCTTGATTCCTGCACCAAAATTTCAGTAAGCCAACTATAGGCCGTGGGGCCCCTTTGTCTGATAGCTTTTTGAAAAGCGTCCGGTGATTCACCCCTTCAAATGCTTTTTTTTTTTGCTTCCAACAAACATGCATACACGCGTGAACCGTTTGAAATATAATGCGTGACTGTCTGCTTCAAAGCAAAAATTGCCATCTCTGTTCAGTGCCTGGTTTTGAAACCAAATTGATTGTCCGCTGTCCCTAGGACAGGCTCATTTTCTCTAGCAATAATAACTGGAACAGTTTGGACGCTGCTGTCGCAAGCGCAATGCGTCTGTAATTTTAGTCCGGGAGCCCAGGGAGATTTGTTTAGCACTGCGAGCACAAAAGGTTTGAGACTAGAAGTATGATGAGATAGACCATTGGACCCTGGAATGGCCTTTCTTAAGTTTAGGATCATGTACCAATCCCAATGGGACCGTTCCAAAAAGAAATCAAAATTCACGTTAATTAACATAATCGAGTACATCAACGAAACAAACACTAAATGTTCATGTTATGGTCAAGATTCAAAATCGACCGTTCTTAAGTTCCAGCGCCTGTACGTATTCCATTTCAGACGAACCTAATTAGTGCTAATTAGCACTTTAATTAGCATAATTGAATATATCAACGAAACTTAGGCAAAAATATTCATTGAAGTGCCCTGAGTACAGACCATTCATTCTAAGTTTCAAATCCTGTACCAAGTCCATTTCAGAACGGGTCAAAATGTCAGCGTCGTTACCACCTATGATTTAAGGGGATCGACGTGATTCAGAAATAACTTTTTTATTAATGATCTGAGAGATCAGAACTTTTTCATGCGTATAGAACACGAGCAAAGAAAAAGAAATTGTTTGTGATAAATTTTCGATTTGGGCATAGAAAATGTGATATTTAATAGAAAATAAAAATTTCACGATTAATTTTTTTTATATACTCCTCCGTAACGTTTTCACGTAGACAGCCGAAACAGGGCTCATTTGATAGAGAAAACTGTGCTCTGCACGATAAAAAAAAGGACATTTGAGATTGAAAGTTTCGTTATGAAGTAACATTTAATTCTTTTAAATAGTTGTTTTCTTAGATTCACCTATCCATTTTTCCAATTTAGATACTTAAAGAAGCTTTTCGTTCGCTTGTGAAGCAACTCTTCCTTTTTCAAAAGAGCCCTATCTCGTGTCTCTGCCTCAAAAACGAAAAAAGACGTGGGGGTCCGTAGTCCAGCATCCAAAAACATAAGCTTTCATGGGGAGCCTGAAAAAGTTCAGATTTCTGGCACAGTCTAACTACCTCTGCTCCTCCCTCCCCCCACCGTGAGAGTTCCAAACAATACGCTACCGTGTATTCCACACATGTAGGTGTATTTCAGGCGAATATAAATGACATTAATTTATTTTTATTTATGGCCATTCTGGAACACGTCGATCCCCTTAATGATTTAATTTGCATGGTTGAGTGCACGAATGAAACCAAGGCTAGAATGTTTAGCTTGGGGTTAAGAACTTGGAGGAAAGATTGTACGTATCTTTACTCCAAGGTTAAGAAGCAAAATGAACCGTTCTTGAGGGAGCATTCCGGCGAAAATGAAAAGTTTCTTATTTCTGGACCGAATTAAATGGAACTTGGTACAGAAATATAAAATAGAAAGAAGTTATTTTGACTCCTGTACTTTTTTCCGTTTTCTCCATAGAAAATGAGTTATTCAATGAAAACGGATGTGCGGCTCCACCGCCACCCTGAAAATTTATTATTATTTTTCAACTTCAAAATGCATCTCCTCCTACATTTTTTGAGCTACAGAGATGACTTTGGCATCAATAGAAGCGCAATTTAATTTTCTATCAAGGAAACTATAGTTGGTTTTGATTTTTGAATTAGGAATGAGTGACAGCGCACTTTTTCAGAAAAACTTGGGAAAAATGAATTTTTTAGTAGTTTTTTAATTCTCAAAAACTTGTTTGAAAATCAACACCTCCAATTTTTTCCCAGGTAGACAATCACATTACACTTCTTTGGATAGCAAAATCATCTCTGTAACACAAAAACTGCAGGAGGAGACGCGTTTCCCCAGCCAGCCTTTTACCCGTTTTCTTTAAATAACTCGTTTTCTATGGGGAAAAGGGAACAAACGATAGAGGTCAAAGCAATTTCTCTTTCTTTTTTTTACACATCTGCACCATGTTTCATTCAAATCGGTCCAGAAATAAGAAACTTTTGATTTTCACCCGAACGCTCCCGGTAGGCACGATTGATTTTGCTTCTTAACCTTGGAGTAAATTACGTATAATCTTTCCTCCAAGTTCTTAACCCCAAGATCGCTAAACAGTCTAGCGTTGGTTTCATTCGTGTACTCAACCATGCAAATTAAATCATTAGAGGGATCGATCTGTTTCAGAATGGCCATAAATAAAAAAAATTAATGTCATTTATATTCGCCTGAAATACACCTACATATGTGTGGAATACACGGTAGCTTATTGTTTGGAACTCTCACGGTGGGGGGGGGGGGGGGGGGGAGGAGGAGCAGTGGTAGTTAGACTGTGGCAGAAATCTGAACTTTTTCAGGCTCCCATGAAAGCTTATGTTTTTGGATGCTGGACTACGGACCCCCACGTCTTTTTTCGTTTTTGAGGCAGAGACACGAGATAGGGCTCTTTTGAAAAAGGAAGAGTTGCTTCACAAGCGAA
>LQNS02278127.1:8016200-8029646 GCA_001587735.2 Parhyale hawaiensis | reverse complement strand
GAGGCTGTCATATGTCGAACTAATCAGTTCTGTCGGTGCTTCGTGCCCTGGTCGGCTAAAGTTTAGAATTTGTTGCCTGCATCGGCTTTTGGTCGTGTTGGCCTGCAGGCTTTTATGTCGGCTGTTAATAGTTTTTTGCTGTGTTTCTTTTAGCAGCGTTTTGGGCTTCCCGGTGTTGCAAATGCTTCATTTGGGTTGTATTACCTGTCCGTGGGAGCTCAAGCGTGAAGTTTTAATATTAATAATAATAATAATAATCACACAAGGGTAGAGTCGCCTTGACAGGACATCACAAAAGGGTAGAGTCGCCTTGACAGGACATCACACAAGGGTAGAGTCGCCTTGACAGAACATCACATAAGGGTAGAGTTGCCTTAACAGGACATCACACAAGGGTAGAGTCGCCTCCACAGGACATGACACAAAGGTAGAGTCGCCTTGACAGGACATCACACAAGGGTAGATTCGCCTTGACAGGAATCCCACAAGAGTAGAGTCGCCTTAACAAGACATCCCACAAGGGTAGAGTCGCCTTGACAGGACATCCCACAAGGGTAGAGTCGCCTTGACAGGACATCCCACAAGGGTAGAGTCGCCTTAACAGCACATCACACAAGGGTAGAGTCGCTTTGACAGCCCATCACACAAGGGTAGAGTCGCCTTGACAGCCCCTCACACAAGGGTAGAGTCGCTTTGACAGCCCATCACACAAGGGTAGAGTCGCCGTGACAGCCCATCACTCAAGGGTAGAGTCGCCTTAACAGCTCATCACATAAGGGTAGAGTCGCCTTGAAAGCCCATCACACAAGGGTAGAGTCGCCTTGACAGCACATCACAATTAAAAAATCATAAGCATTGGTCCGCGAGGCAGATAATTAAGTGCCCGCTGGGCTTAAAGGAGCCCACGGATACACTCAAGCAGAGGTTGTCAGAGCTATGGTGTCTGAGAGAGAGAGAGAGAAGACTCAGACATAACTGCGATCATGTGACCATCCACATTGCTGGACAGGTCAGTGTCCTCGCAGTGACTCTGTATTTCACAAAAAGCTATCACTGCTATCTCTAACATTGCCAGACACTTCCTGCACTTGGAAGTAAACATTACAATCCGAAACGAGAGTATCGCTCCGTAACCAGACTTCCACAGTACCGTAGGCTATCGTTATAGGTACAGGGTGTTCCAGGAATCTTTGAACAAATTTTAAAATACTGTTCAATGAAATAAGCATACCGGTACGTCACTCTATAGAGGCAGGTCTGAAAGTATTTCGGTTAACAGTTACGAAAAGTTAAAATTTAAGAAATATAGCTAACTGCACTGGCAGGGGAACGAAAGTCAAATTCAGAATATGTTCATGTTTACGAAAATAGTGGTTAAATAAGATTAGTTACAGTATATGTTCAAAACGACGTCCATCGGCTTCGATGCATGCGTTGAGGCACTGGTGGAAAGTTTACCGAATCGTTGTGACGGTACAGAAGACTCTCTAATGCTCGGATAGCCTTCAAGAATTTTACTCATAACTTCTTCAGGCTGAACTGATGTGTCGTAGACTAAGTCATTAGGTGCCCCCGAAGGTAGACATCAAAAGATGCCCTGCTAGGAGACCGTGGCGGACAGGAGATCGGTCCGGCACGACCCATCCAACGGTTTGGAAACCGCTCACCCAATAACTACCCAACTTCGACCCCCAACTCCTCTGCGATGCGTCAGGGGACCAATCTTTAGTTACTTTGGCATTGCTTCATCAAGAACCGTGCAAGAAATGCGTCCAGTGATTCTTTCCGGAAGGATACAGGGATGGATCAGATAATTGTCAATAATACCTGCCTTCACATTTACGGAATACCTAACTTGGTGAGTGCTCTGCAGTGCAGTATGCGAATTACCGTGGCACCAGAAATGCTCATTATGCCTGTTGAATGCGTGAATGTTACTTCACCTGTGGAAAGTCCTTTGGAAGCAAAATCGGGTTCTTCTTCGTGTAAGAACCACCGGGTAAATTGAACTCGCCGGATATAATCGTCAACATTTAGGTCCTGTGCACGCTCAATGTGAAATGGATGTTGAAGATTGTCATGGAGCACACGCCACACCGCCATGCAGTTTGCATGAAGAACATTTGCTGCAGGGTCACGTGTACTTGTCTTTGAGCGTAATAAAAATGTTGCCGAATAGCGTCCTCCATCTGCCCGTCTCTCACTGTTCGAGCTCTAGGGCGGCCTGCGTCAGGTCTTGCAAAGAAGAATGTTCTGGTTCTGCGCAGTCTCCTAGGCACGCTGCGAATGTTTGATCTGGTGGCACAAGTCTAGTGGAACATTTTTTCTCGGTACATTCCGGCTGCTCTCGTAGAATTAGAGTTCGTCATACTGTAAGTTAAGTGCATTTATGAGAGTTAACTACTGCATAGTAGATCTATTGTGTGTCTGCACGTGGATATGCTACAGATCGATTGCTCATTGTATACACACTCCCAAATGTAACTTTAACTTTGCTGTAATGTGAAGTTGTCCGCCAGCGCACTAAATCGCCTTTCTCAATAGTTACTCGTCGTAACTTTTAAACGAAACACTTTCGGACACGCCTCAATAGTTTGGAATATACTTCTATCATTGTAAGGAATTGTTAATGTGAAGTTCAAAAAATCCTTTCATAACTTTTTGAGTTATTTTGTTAACAAACAACATCAAACACATTAGCAAACAAACTAACGCACATATCACCACAAAAACTTGATCATTTACTTTTCGTAATAACCTAACAAATGATATATAGTGATTTGGTAATCAGTAATATAAATAAAACAGCCAAGGTTACGGATGCGAACATAGGTTAAAAATTCTATTGAAACTTCGTAAACGTTTCGGGATCTACATGTCCCATATTTAGTATTCTCAAATGATATATAAAGAATATAAGAAAAATGGACACTTCTATCAATTATCTAAAATTTAAACGGAAATACTACCAGTTATCTAAAAATAAAGAATAAAAGACTAAGAACAATGATATACAGCTAGGAAACCTATCTGCTCATAATATACAGCGGATGGGCACTGCTTCTGTGGCTTAAAACTGGCTTGAATTGCGAAATGTACATTGATTTTAAAGTTCAAGAGGGTCAGTTGAAAATGCTAAAACAGTAATGTCATTAAGAGACACCGGCACCCCGCACTGCTCTGCATGAGCTCTCCAGTTCCAGGGTGATGTGCAACAGGGCATGGGCAACCCGCATCGCTCTATCGGCATAACTCTAAATACCACATGTTTTGCCACCACAGGGTGGCTGTTCAGCTCTAAATGTTACATGTCTTGCCACCGCAGGGTGGCCGGTCACAGCAAACACACAGGAGCAAAAGCTGCTCGGGTCACTCGACTATACAAGACACTGCAACTCAGCTCTGCAGCTCCCCAGCCCCAGGCACCCCCAGTGAAGCCAGACAAGACTACCCATACCTAAACCGTGCTAGTTCTCACAGTGGAGCCAAGTGGAGCCTTAATCAGTGTTAAAATCATCTACTCCTAATAGCCCCCACCCTTACCAGGTACTCCTTGACACACTCAATCATCCTCTCACCTGCCGCTCCATCGCATTCAAGCATTCGAGTCAACCATTCTAGGCCCGTTCTCTCGTACACCACTTCTTCTTGTGCACCCCACTCTTCCAGGACCACTCGCATCATCGCCTCTCGTTCCTGTGAGTATGCTGCACACTCCAAGATTAAATGCTCTGCACTTTCATCCTCACCCCAGTCATACATTTGGCACAGACGACTTCCTATTTCATTCCACCGATAGGTGCGAGCATTCACTTCGAGAGCCAGAGACCGTGCTTGGAACAGCAGGTCACCCCCTCTACTTCCATCATACCAATATTCATACTTAGGACATTCTTCATTTCTGTACCATACTAGAGTTGATTTTTCTTCCATACCTTCTCGCTATTTATCTAGTCCGTATGTCTGCACTCGCCCATCAATTTCTTTCCTCCACTACAGCACACTCAAATCCAGGCCTTCGCTTACTTCCACAAGCACTCGTCACTTATCTCTAGCCAGTCCAGGTACCTGTTGTGCCCACCTAACGTGTAGGCCACAAACATCAACTGTACGTCTACACCAAGGAGATTCTAATAGAGATTAGAAGCTCCTTGGTCTACACTTCCTTTCCCATTTGCTGTTACGGACATTCCACTGGTGCACCTTCCTAGCCCACCTTCCACTATCCATACGTTCCAGTCGTACTTTATAGTTCAGTATACCCTTCATCACGCGTTCCTTAAATGTGCTCCATCCCGTATACCCTCGGAGTGCCTCTATTGCTGTCCACTTAGGTGCACTGAGAGCTGCCCTAGCAACCTTTATTTGAGTCACTTCTAGTTTGCTGATATCACTCTCATTCCATGGCACAACATCCATACCATACATCACACTTGTTACAGCCACCACTTTCCTGATCTCTCTCAGAATTTCATACTTGCAAGCCCTTAAGCGGCCGCACTACACAGTCATTCCAACCATTCGTTTGCCTTGCTTACTTTCTCATGTTTAGTTCTGTCACACCCAAGCTCATCCACCCACATCCCTAGATATTTGTAGTCTCTCGTTCGCCCTATGTCCTGGGCCCCAAGCTGCCATATCCTATTTTCATCATCTGCTGCTGAGTTTACTACTAGTATTTTGCTCTTCTCAGCACTAAATTTAACATGGAAATCCTTACCATAACCACTCACAGTATCAAGCATCTGTTGCATCACTCAAAAGCACTGCATCATCGGCATACAAGAACAAACACAGTCGCTGGTCATCACCAATATTCACCTCAGTCCCCTCCTCCTCAACCTAGCAGCCAATTCCTTGGTAT
Organism: Parhyale hawaiensis; assembly: GCA_001587735.2. Taxonomy (NCBI): domain Eukaryota; kingdom Metazoa; phylum Arthropoda; class Malacostraca; order Amphipoda; family Hyalidae; genus Parhyale; species Parhyale hawaiensis. The sequence goes on along the minus strand of LQNS02278127.1, from coordinate 8,024,782 downwards.
ATAGGCTGAACAGAGTCGGTGACAGCACACATCTCGGGCGCACACCTCTCTAGCTTTTTACCCAGTCCGTCTCTAGTCCCCTAGCTTGCATTTTCCCCTTGTATTCACGTACATACTCTTTATAATGTTCACTATCTTTGTGCTTAGTCCCACCTGTCATAGGACCCCACACAGCAGTTTACGATTCACTCTGTCATACGCTATGTCAATATCCAGACAAGCCAAGTACACTCGTCGACCCTCTTTCTTCAATCGTCCAATGACTTCACTCACTACATACATATTATCTTCTGCTCTTCTATCACTAATAAAACCAGTCTGCTCCTCACCCAGCACTCCTGCTCGCTCAACACACTTGCTCAGTCGGTCATTCAAGATAGCACAGAAGATTTTCCCTCTTTCTTACTCTTGTGTTCCCCTCTACGAAGCAGGTTAACCTTGCACTCATTCCATTTCTTTGGAACACACCTCTTTGAACACTGCATTGAATAACTTAGTCAATATCCCTTTCATCTGCTGACCGCCATTCTCATACATTGCGTATGATATTCCATTTAAGCCAGCAGCTTTACATTTTTTCAGACATTCAATACACTTGCTAACCTCTTCCCTAGTAATTGGAATATCCATCTAACGCATATCGACACTCTAAAGATTCACACAGTTTTGCCGGATATGCACTTCCTCATACATCTCCCCTATGTTTTCCCAGCAGCCTTTTATAGCCAGTCTCATCCTTCCCCTGGCAGTCACATACTCTTCTCCTATCGGTAATCCCTGTCACCCCTCAGAAAGCGGTACCACTCTTGTTCCCCTCGTTCACCTTTTTGTACCAAGTATCTCACTCGCTCTCTTTCATACTGCACCATGCATTCCCGAATCAATTTCTTTGTCTGTCGTTGCTGCTGTTAGTAGGCATCCCAAGCAGTCTGACATGCCTGTTCCGCCTCAATGCTCTGTCCTCGCACCTTCCTCAATCGTCTACACGCTCTGTTTCTTCTTTTCCGTTCTTTTCTAGCATCCCTCACCTCTGTAGTAAACCAGCTCTTATTCCTTCCACGCCTGCCTCCTATCACAAACCCAATCGTCCTCATTGCTGCCTCAGTCACCTTTCGCACACACCTCTCATTCATCTCATCAATTCCATCACCATCACAGCCAATGTCCCCCAACTCACACTGAAATGTCTCCCAGTCTGTATCCCTCAGTCTCCAACGCCGAGTGTTTTTATTTTCTTTCTGCTTTTCTACTATGTGGCTGTCATACTCTAGCACCAGCATATTGTGGTCTGTCGCAATATCGAACGTTCCTTCTTCATCTACCCAAATCTTGTTAACATGTGCCCTAGCTTGTTCATTTACTAGTATATAGTCCAAGGCTGACTGTGCATTCCTTGCTGACCAAGTTACAGCCCCTTCAGCTATTGTCACGTTCAGATTTTCCAAACCCAGTTCATAAGCAAACTCATTCAACAGATCACCATTGCTATGTGTTGCTTCCCCTAGAATACCTAACGGAGGAATGAGCGGGGCTAGCGAAAATGTTGCCAGTTTTACAATACAACTTCTCCCTGCATGCTCACTGGCTCTCGTGTGCAACGTACGATACGTTGACCCTATATATGAAATAAGATTCACACTGTGCGTAATAAGATACACACTGTGCACAACGAAATTTATACACGAGGTAACATTGAATGCTGAGAAGAAGTCGATCTTATAACGGAAAAGTAAACTTTAGAGCCCCAAGAAATTTTTTTTTTTTTCAGTGCAATATTTTGGACTCAGTTGTACAAATTAAACACATAGCATAGACCGCAACATTACTTGACTCTTAGGTCCAAGTGGCCTTTGACGCTGGCGGCCAAAGTGGGAAGAAGGGATTTTCTCAAGAGCTATTATGAACATGTCCAGACACGGTCATGCAGGCAAGCGCCCAAGTGAGTCCCCGTCGTATCCAAGATACCTTCTCCGCAAAAAAATGTTGGGTGCCTCGGAATTTTTTCTTCACTATTAGATAGGGGGAAATGAATAGCTTTTGAGAAAATCCCATTTTTCCGTTGCCGACTTTTGGCCGCCAGCGTCAGACCTAAGAGTCAAGTACTGTTGCGGTCTATGCACAGAGCTTTCAAGATATTTTACTGACATCGATTTTAGAATTGTTATGACTAACAGTTTCACAGAGGTCGGCATCTCCGATTATGTTCTGATGTTACGATGGCAAAATCGATGGTACGATGGCCATCGCTCTATCGGCATCGGAACCAAAAATCGCCAATTTTCATCGTCGATGACCTACGACGAAATAACTGCCGGCGATGGCCATCGTAGACCGTCACAATCGGCGATGGCCATTGTGCCAGGCTCTGCAACTACAAAATAAATTCATATTTTCGTTTTAAAGATCAACTTACTCTCAGCATCCTGGGCTCCCTCGTTTATAAATTTCGTAGTACACAGTGTGCATTTTTTACGTAGGGTCAAAGTATCGTACGTTGCACACGAGAGCCAGTGAGAATGCGAGAGGAGCTGTAGAACCGGCAACATCCATTTTGTCTTGCGGCTACCTATAGTAATGAGGTCTACCGAAAGCACTTCATGCATCAATTTCGGAGGCTATTGCTCCAAACCCGTCATTGGAAAACGACTCAATTGCATGTGATATTGTACAGAACATCATGAACATGTAGTATCTCTGTGCCACTTTTTCTATAAAATTTTAATATTCCTAAAATTATGATAAATTTTCAATCATTCTTTGTGTCCGAAGGTATGACATTAATCGCCTACTGAAGATATATGATTACCTCCGCCAAGGAGGTTATGTTTTCGTCGTGTCTGTCTGTCACCAGGATAACTCACAAAGTTATGAACCGATTTGAATGAAATTTACAGGGATTGTTAAGTATGTTAGGAGGAACAGATGAATAACTTTTGGTGAAGATATGTCCATTCGTTTGTTTGTTTGTTTGTCTGCGTCATTTTTCTCGATGCCATAACTCAAAAAGTTATGAATGGATTTTGATGAAATTAACATGAGTTGTTAAGTATATAACAAAAAGTAGATTACCAAATTTTGGTAATGGTCTGTTTGTTCGTTCGTTTGTCACCGTTTTTAATTTTATGCTTGTTAGCACAATAACTTAAAAAATAATGAATGGATCTTTATGAAATTTATAGGAGTTGTTAATAATGGTAAAAGACATAAATGATGAAATTTTGGTGCAGATCGGTTGGTTCGTTTGTATGTTTGACTCATATTTGTCATAACGTTTGTTAACAGTATAACTCAAAAAGTTATGAACTTATCTTCAAAAAAATTGAACTAGCTGTTATTAATATAAAAAGGCATAAATGATTAGATTTTGGAATTTATGCAAAGAAAATTATGATTTCAGAGCCAATTTGAATTTTTGCCACCGTTGGCTCACTTGGCGGAGGTATGCGCTCTCAGAGAGCTCTAGTTGTGAATTTAGATTCCCTGCTCTGCAACGCATTCCTTACCTTACGACGAAGGAATTATTTTTTTTTAGGCCGCTGTGAATATTAGAACTTATTTTATTAACACTCATGTAAATCGGCCTCCAAGCCCATTTACGAGCGGCCCGATTTCATTGGGCAGCGAAGGTATGGCGTGGTCTATGTGGGACTGTAGAAACACACTTTGGTGTTTGTCATGCTGTTCTGATTTGCCCAGCTAACGTTCCCATCGTGTACTATGAATTTCATGGTATAGCTACACCTGCACCCCGGGTAGTCAGTCAGTTACATTTTATGACTGCTAAGAGTCTAAGCGACAGCTTGAGTACATCACTCACCTTATAGACAGGTTCTCCAGCAAACCGCTATGTTTTTCAAGCTGTACTTTTAACTCGTCGTAAGTGATGTCGCCTCCATCATCTGCATCAGTGTCGCGGAACATAGCCAAAGTTAGGTCATGTATTTGCTCCTTGCTGAACTTCATACCATTTTCTTCCATGCATGCTTGCAAAACTTGTTGAAGTTCCTCTTGCTGAATGAATCCATCCTCTGTAAAAATTAAAAAAATACATGGCTATCAAATTACATGCAAAAACGTTCCAAGAGAATGAAAGTGTATATTTACTTTTCAAAAGCTACGATACCTCCCCTTGGTGGGTGTTACACCGAACCACGTGGCACTAGTGTGAAATTACAATAGGCCTATGTGTTACTCCCTGATCCTTTTAAGTGTCTCTAGCGTAAGTTCATGCAGTAGCGGATCGTAAAAAATATATTTGTCTGATTGCTTGTGCTATAGCAAGCATAATAAAACAGCATAATAAACGTTACTCAAGCATTACATTTGAAAAGTGTAACTGTTTCAATGATTTACGTACGGTATGTATATCCAGTTGTAAAAACTCATACACTGTTAAAGTACAAGCGATTTACTCAAGTTTTCAATGCCATAGTAACTGTTTATCAAATATTAATCACATTTACCACCACTTACACTGTGCAAATATTCCAGCGTTTCAACAGAAAGAAATTAGAAATGTGTCTGTCATTTCTTTCCGTTTTGAAAGAGAGGCTAAAGTGTAAATCATTTCCTCAGCGTAATGCACAAGGTTTACAGGAAAATATTTCATCCTGCCCTTCGTCGTCGGAGCTTTCTGCCTTGTTTGTGTTATGGCTGAAGTGTTTGCGAATGTGCTTGTTAACGGAAAGTTTTCCCGACTCCGTCAAATCCCAGGCCCTGAAGTTCTATTCTACTGGCGTGTATGTCCAATATTGTTTGAACTTCGTAGGATCTTCGCTGTAATAGAAAAATGTTCTTAACACCAATGATGCTATTATTTATGTCGCATTATTCGTGCACTTCTCATATATATGTTTTTACTAAATATTAAGGGAAGTATTTTAATTATCAAAACGTGTTATAGTAACTAAGTAGCCGTACTGCTTTATCAAACAAGAATGTAGAAGTAGGATTTGCCAAAACATTCACTCTTAAAATACAGATCCCCATTCAACGATAAGCACAAATCAAACATATTATGTCCATGAAAGATATATGGATATGGTATATGTCGAATTAGCTATTAACAAATGATTTAGCAACAGTACCAGTGTGCAACGAATAGTCCTGAGCACTAGCGTCACCAGCTGCGTCATTGTGTCGACGACGGAACGACCATATCATCGACGGCTAACGCAATGACGCTATAAAGGTAAAGGTAGAGTCAACTTCACTGTGCCCCAACTGAGAAGCCGTCATGCACTGGTTTGTGCTGCAGATATAGACTAACAGGCCCCAGAGCAATATGCGGCTGCAGTCGATCACAGATGTCTAGAACTATAGGGAAGGTGGCGGAAGACTCCATACAAAAATATTTGCGACTCCCTAACCCTCCCCATTGCTTGGGAAGGTCAGTAAACCCACAGCAGTATACAGACCGGATGCTGACCGATTACATCAAGCGCAAAGATTTTGCCTAGCTGGGAGCGAGGTTCGAGCCTGCGGCCTTGAGAGTCGAAGTCAGACGCTCTAGTCTGCTGCCACTGGGCAATGACGCTGGCCCAAATACATTGATGCAAAGAAAGTATTGCGTCTTTTTCCCTTAATGCCAAGTTTCTGTGTAATTAACCCATATAGAATATGCAGTCCTTGAGGTACAGTCTGTGAGGGAGGCAAAAATTTTTCAGTAGGTTTGGCCTGTTCAATGGTCAAACTTATTGTCTTATTTGTCTGTATATATTTTTCTTTCTTTTTATTTCTCACGTCTCATAGTCTAAAATACATTTTTCATATGTGATTGAGCAATGTTGCATTTCCTTTCCGCATTCATCAAAACTAATGACTACATTTCTTTGGACCGACGACTTGAACTATCTACTGCTCTTATTATTTATATATTATATTCTTGGATTTACCACCACACCTCAGTCAAATGATGTGATCCAGCACTAAAATTCAGTTTAGAATATCGCATCAGCATATGAATGTTTTATCTCGGCATTCCTGTCCTTCTGGAAAGTCTCAGTAGGCCGAGTGCGCTACAACTGGCGGGGAAACAAAGCGCAAAGTATCTCCGACCCTGCAAGGCTTGGCTGAACACAGAAATCGCTCAGCCATGCAACACGTGCAAAAGACAAAAAACGAGAAGAGACGGAGACAGAAGAAAGAAAATGCTCGTGGAGAGGGTTCCTACCGTGGCCTTCCACAGGGGAACAGATAGGAGTCCAATGGGAACAGTCGCTCAGTACCATTTGGCGGATCTCCTCTAGGAACAGCAGTGGAAGTATAGACAACCTGCCTAACTGAGCAAACTAACCTGCTCAGCAGGAAGGAACTGCTGCCAGCTGCAGCATCCCTTGAAGAGAAGGCACTCGGGACAGCCCTTGCGTTTGTAAGGCCCATATATAATCTGACAGGGATAGGGCCTGCCAGAAAATACCCCCAAGGGCACTTCTGCTCATGTCAACTTTGCTTAAGGCAGTAGGTTGTGATTTCTGACTTTCTTGTGTTCGCATCGCAAGACTTCAAATGACGTAATTTATTAGCTAGCACAGTAGTTCATGATTAAATTTCTTTGGACAGTAGGCTCCAACTACTGCTCATGTTAACTTCCCCACAGGGAGCAGATTGTGATTTCTGACTTTCTTGAGCTCGCTGGTCAAGTGTCTAACTGGCATGTTTCTCCCTATTCTTTCGATTGCATTGCCGCTAACATGACTCAGCGTGCCAAGTGTTGCACTGCAAAAAAAAAAAAAAAAAAAAAAAAAACATGTGTTCTAGGTTTCTATCATAACAAATACTGCTTGCATAGTTTCAGTGTTTTTTTATTACTGAGCAAGCTAAGTTCACGTGAATTAAATTGTTAACAAATGTTTAACGATTTAAATTCAGCAATAGTAAATGAGACTTTAGTCCCAAGAACATGAAGCATTTTGCCATTCACTTTCCTGTGCAGTAGCTTTAATCTGCTTCAGTTGATTTTTTTTAGGGGAAAGGAATAAAGATTTGTCGCAGTTTTGGCTGCCTAAGAATGAGATTACTATAGGAAGGTTGTCTTTGCAACTACTTTCTGATCTTATGGTAACCACATAATTACTACAAACTAAACTTCATAACAGTTTAGTGGTAAAATGATCTATAAGTTATTCCTCCATATTTCGTGGTAGATTAATTGGGCTTGGAAGTGGTGAAAGTGTCCACCATTATACCATACAAGAGTGTTACACAAGAGAATGCAGCAGTAATTAAAGAAGTAAGTAAACAAGAACGCTTAGGGGAAAGGATCCTCACCCGCTATAGCGGGTCGGCAGTTTAGGCATTTTTCCAATCCAGATCAACCCACCTAGCTACCTACAAGAGATTGTAGTGATGGTTCAATTCTTTCTGGCAATATTTGGGTGGAAAGATACGCATACAAATATACACAATACGAACAAAATTAATGCAGACACTCAGGACGATAATATTGTTACTTCTCCCACTTCATTCGCTCGTGACAATCACCTCTCTCACTTTGTGGGTGAAACATTGTCAAATTCAATCCCGTGCCAAACAAAACACCCGCAGCTCCTTTATATTACAAAATTTTTAGATCCTTAAGAGCAGGGCCTAGTTATTAAAATGTACAGTAAACGTACGTTAGTTTGTCACGGAAGCCAGAATTGCTGTGACGTCACAAGTAATAAGCAATAACCGTAGAGGATGAAATGTATTAGCAATCGATATCTGGAGCTGCAGGATATTCGCGACTGCTTGTCTAGTCAGTGAGACAGCCTGATTGGCAAAGATATGATTTGTAGTCACAAATATTGACTTATAGAATTTGTTAAATGATCATGTTTCCATAAATATTATTATTAAATCACACCAGACTGGCGACGTGGGAACGGAGAAACTACATGAAGTTTACAAACCTCCACGCAACCAGCCCAGCAAGCGATGAAAAAACAAAGAAAAGGACCGAGATCACAGAATAGCTTGGTGTACAGATCGCTCAAAGCTGTCAAAACCTGCACGAGCAAAGACAGAGCCATGAAGACCATTCCAAACATCACCACACGATGGAAAAAATGAACGGGAATATTGGCTCGTATGACATCCTAACGGTCGCGAGGTAAACTTATGAAGAGCACCAATACGCCGAGTATACCTCACCCGAACAAATGGCTCCGGAAGAAAATCAGACAGTGGATGAATAAGGTAATTATATAATTTATACAGAAAGCAGACCCCGCCAACTCTGCGATGATGCGCCAGATCACAGGGCACAACACCATGCAGCATGAGCGCACATCGATGAACCACTTTGTCGAGCAAACACAGATGACAATCGACAGCAGAACCCCAGAATACAGAGCAGTATTCCAGAAGAGAGAGGACAAAGCAATAATTATCAAAGCAGTGACGTGTCAACTCTACCGAGCCAAACACCCTCCATATAGATTTTGTCAGTAACACAGAACAATACACAAATATAATGAAAAGCAGACAAATTATTATTATTAAATCACACCAGGCTGGCGACGTAGGAACGGAGAAACTCCATGAGGTTAACAAACCCCCACGCAACCAACCCAGCGGGTGGAGAAAACAAAAGAATGAAG